>VYZS01014451.1:3059-26039 GCA_013400695.1 Neodrepanis coruscans | reverse complement strand
TAATTTGAAAGAGCACAGGAGAAATGAAGTGAGAGCAGAGCCAGTCCTCTGAAGAAATGATTGGTTTTAACTCACTGCAGGAACTGACTGTGAGAGAGGAAAATTGTTTGCTATCAGTTGTCCCATTTAAGCCTCGATGTTGGGATTCAGTTGGACTTCTCACACGTCCTGCTGCTGCTCTGTTTGAGCTGGAGGATCTGTGTAACTCTTGCAGCCTCCTTAAGTGAAGAGCTCCAGACTCTCTCCAGCACACTCTGTCGACTGCCAGTGGACTCTGGAAGGGTGAATGTGGAAGAAACAAGAGTGTTTCTTCTTAATTTTCAAGATGGAAATTTTCATTGCTACTGCAAGCAGTCCCAGATACACAGACCTCCCTTGGGAGTCTGCACAGAGGCTTGAGGGCCACTGTCACATGAGGTCTCATCAGCAGGTGAGAGGAGACCTGTGACCAAGGCTGGCTTCTCTGGCAGTTCAGTCTGTGTAACCAGGACTACACAAATCCAGTACCAAGATGAACAGTTCTGCTTTCCCACAACTTTCCCACTGAGATTGACAGCTTGGTGTGTATAAATGTGTGAACTGTGCTGCAGTCATTCACACCTATTGCATGTGTTACATGGAAGTTGAGAATGTAAAATTAGGTTGCTTTGATCTTCTTAACACTATGCTATTAAATTTAAAGCATCACTCAGTCACTTCAAGTAATTTCCTTTTAACAAAATGTGGAAAATCTGCTTCAACCAATACCTTAATTCAGTTGAACAAATGCCTTGACTCTCCCAGGGATGAGCAGTGGAACCAGAGTTTCCTTGAATCTGAAGCTTTGAGCAGCACGAAGTGGATGCTGAAGCTGTGCTCTTGTCTGGGAGCTTGGCATTGTTTGTGAAGATAGGTAGCACCTTTAGAGTAGCAATGTAATCTGTAAATAGGTGTCACCCAGAACAGGTGTCCACACATGAGCAGTTGGGCATAACCCAACAGTTACTGAGGGATGCTGTCCAACTTACACTGCCCTCATAGTTGATTGGACTTAGATTTGCTTGTTTTGACAAAATGGTTCTGTTGATGCAGATGATGTTTGTATCAACGTGGATAAGGAACATGTAAAATTTATACATGTTTGATATATAGTGTTATTATTTCATTTTGTTACCATCCCAGGAATAGAACCCCAGATATTCTGGAGGACCTTTAAGATAGAGACACGACAGATAATTTTTCCATGAATAGGTCTTTGCTTCCCCTACGTAACATTTACTGCCGGCATTGGCAGGCCCTGTGGACTCTGTATGTGCTGCCTGAATATGTGGGTGCCTGAAATGTTATTCGCAGTTCCTGTGCTGTAAGGGTGACCGGGTCTGCAGCCTGGCTATGCTCTTTGTGCTGTATCCCCAGCTTTGTAAAGCTTTGGGGAAAAAATTTATTCCTCCTTTCTCCACTTTCCAGTATGTACAAGAGAGTTAATGTCACCCAGGAGTACTTTGAAATATCTTTCATTTTAATTTCATTTGCTTTGAAAATGTAAAATAATGTATAAAACACACATGGTCTTTATTTTAAAAATTTTAGGCTCTATAAATGCTAATTTCTCTCCTTGTTATTTTGTTGTTGTTTAGTCATTCAGTTGGGGTTTATGCACAGAGCCCTACTTAAGTTAAGAGACAGTTGTTTCAGTAGCAAATAAAGATTATTTTTTTTACGATGAGAATAAATTTTTTGACAGCAAAGGGACTGTCTTCACTCCAGAGCTTCTATTTGTGTCCTGAACAGCCGTGCTTGAATTTTTCAGATTCAGAACAATTCTGGGAAAAGCTGGTGATTAGATCAGAAGGACGAAAGGTTTCTGTGGCTGACTCTGCTGTTGATTTCTCTATCTGTAAGATGGCATTCATGATCTTTACTAATGAACACTGATAATTTAGTGGAGCACTGATACCACAGACTCTGGATAGAAGTAGCTGCAGAAGCACATAGTGAATAGTGATAACAGGTCCTTTGCTGTAGCCAGGTTCTCTAAAGCAGCTCTGCTGGCTGACTGGGCAGTCCTGGCACATCCATCCTCATGGATCATCCTGATTGCTGGCAGTCCAGTCAGCCACTCAAGCAGCTTGGTAACTAACTGCCTTATTTCTGCCATGTGCATTTACCTTATTGCTCAATTGCTAACATTTATGGTGGAAGGGTTGTTGTCAAACTGGGGACGCAGAAAATAAGTGTCCTTTAGAGAACAGCTGGGAATTAACATGTCTTTGTGTTTCAGAGATGAGAGAAATCAGTCAATCATTGTCAGTGGGGAATCTGGAGCTGGGAAGACTGTCTCTGCTAAGTATGCCATGAGGTACTTTGCAACGGTCAGTGGATCTGCCAGTGAAGCCAATGTTGAGGAGAAAGTCTTGGCCTCCAACCCCATCATGGAGGTAAGAGAGCTACAGCACTAACCCTCACCCTCCAGCTGCAGTTACTGCTCTGGGTCTAACATAAGCATTCAATAGAGCAATCCATACTTTTTTAAACTATATATAAACATATATTAAAATTTTGTGTTTACAAGGAGGTGCTTTAGGCATCATTTAGAGTGGCATTCATGAAAGACTGAGAAAAAATGGTAGTTGGTGTTTCAGTATTTTTAATGTATTTCACGTAACAAAGTTTTTATATGACTACTGCTTTAAGTCTCTTCAGTTTTGTAACATTGATAGTTCCCAGACTGCTGGCAAAATGCAAGCGCGCAAGAGTGTTCGTGTGTGTAAAATTCTAAAGAGGATAAAACTTCTGATCTTACCCACTGAATGTGTACATCACACAGTGGGGTCAAGTAGATCATATTCTGAAGTGAACAGAGTTGTTAAGTAAAGAAAATTTATAATTTTAAGAAATACAATTAGGAAAGAGATACTGAAAAAAAAGTTACGTGGGATGCACACAGTTTCTTTCAGAGGAGAAAAGCACATCAGAAGACATGTCTTTACTATAATTATCTCAGATTCATGTTTCAGTTCTGGAAATTTGTGTAACTTACTGTACTCCCCAGAGCCATTGGCTGGGGAGCACAGGTGCTGGCAATGGACTATGAGAGGACATGTACAGTTCCTTCGGCTTCAAGGTCTCTGTTCTCTGGGAAGCTCAGGAAATGCTGTAATTCTGATGTCATGACCAAGCATAAAAAATTTCTTAGCTTCATCTGAATAATTTCTTGTGTTTTTGCCTACATGTGTAGGTGCAAGTTGTGGCTGAAGTTGAGGAACTATATTAAGAAATGATCAGAGGGAAAGTCTTGGGGTAATTTATTGAAAGAAGTAGCACTGTCCATAGGCAAGCAAATACTCAATACCTATGGACAGCCTAAGAAAATGCTTATGACCACTAATGCTTTGGTACATGCTGGGCATCTCTGTGCAGTAGTGGGAAGTATTGTGAGTAAATAGAGTGCATGCAGTGAAATGTGAAATGCAAAATGCTGCCATTGTTTTCTTTCTCAGGTATTTTAAAAAATGAATTATGTTTTATTCCTCCTTTCCTCCTGGCATGAGGAGTTCATGGTACTCAAACTATAGCTGCCCCATCACAGTTGTGTGTGAATGTCTCAAGGTAATTGTGCCTGGTTTGTGGTGCCGTGTGGTGTTTTGAAACTTTTGAGGGATAAAAGGATCTGTGCCATGATGGCAGTGACTCATCCAAATGTCCAGCTGTGAGAGGAAGCCAGGGAAGCTGAGCCTTGCCTGGCGCTGGACCTGCCTCAGCAGCTGGGGAGCAGCCTGTGCCCTGGGGAGCAGTGACAGTGTTGGAGGTGTGAGCTGAGCCCAGAGCACACCTTGCTCTGCTCTGGTGTTTGCAGTGAGTGTAACACACCATCCAGGCCATGCTGAGTGGTGCTGTTCATCCCTTCTGCCTCCCCCTACCCCCCACAGCAGTGGTCCCTGGGGCCAGGCAGGTGGACACATCCTCACCATCAGCCTGCCAAGGGACAGCTCTGCTAAGAGGCTCTGCAGGACAGGTCTGGGGTTGGCTGTTTGCTGGATTAAATACAAACTCTCTGCAGGTTTCCTTTCACAACTTCTTTTGTTTGGTCTCAAAGCCTAAAGCAAACATCCTGCTCTCTGTCTCTTTGGNGAAGCTCAGGAAATGCTGTAATTCTGATGTCATGACCAAGCATAAAAAATTTCTTAGCTTCATCTGAATAATTTCTTGTGTTTTTGCCTACATGTGTAGGTGCAAGTTGTGGCTGAAGTTGAGGAACTATATTAAGAAATGATCAGAGGGAAAGTCTTGGGGTAATTTATTGAAAGAAGTAGCACTGTCCATAGGCAAGCAAATACTCAATACCTATGGACAGCCTAAGAAAATGCTTATGACCACTAATGCTTTGGTACATGCTGGGCATCTCTGTGCAGTAGTGGGAAGTATTGTGAGTAAATAGAGTGCATGCAGTGAAATGTGAAATGCAAAATGCTGCCATTGTTTTCTTTCTCAGGTATTTTAAAAAATGAATTATGTTTTATTCCTCCTTTCCTCCTGGCATGAGGAGTTCATGGTACTCAAACTATAGCTGCCCCATCACAGTTGTGTGTGAATGTCTCAAGGTAATTGTGCCTGGTTTGTGGTGCCGTGTGGTGTTTTGAAACTTTTGAGGGATAAAAGGATCTGTGCCATGATGGCAGTGACTCATCCAAATGTCCAGCTGTGAGAGGAAGCCAGGGAAGCTGAGCCTTGCCTGGCGCTGGACCTGCCTCAGCAGCTGGGGAGCAGCCTGTGCCCTGGGGAGCAGTGACAGTGTTGGAGGTGTGAGCTGAGCCCAGAGCACACCTTGCTCTGCTCTGGTGTTTGCAGTGAGTGTAACACACCATCCAGGCCATGCTGAGTGGTGCTGTTCATCCCTTCTGCCTCCCCCTACCCCCCACAGCAGTGGTCCCTGGGGCCAGGCAGGTGGACACATCCTCACCATCAGCCTGCCAAGGGACAGCTCTGCTAAGAGGCTCTGCAGGACAGGTCTGGGGTTGGCTGTTTGCTGGATTAAATACAAACTCTCTGCAGGTTTCCTTTCACAACTTCTTTTGTTTGGTCTCAAAGCCTAAAGCAAACATCCTGCTCTCTGTCTCTTTGGACCCCACTTCCCAGTCAGTGGCCATCAGCTCAACTAGTCTAAAACCACATCTTTATGTGTAGTTTTCTGCCTCCTGTTTCTTGTTACCCTCTGTAGCTGTGCAGGTACAGCTTTGTATGTACTCTGGTAAGCAATCCTATAATCCCAAAGGCTTTACTTTTATCAGTAATATCTTTCAAAGCAATAATTGGTTTCTGAAAATATTGTAACATTCCTACCATCAACAAAATATATTTTGTTGAGCAATACATTTTGTTTTGAGCAGTACTTTTAAAACCAAGAATGCAGTTGGAGTCCATTCAGTTTGAATGGATTCAGTATTTCTTAGACCTGCAGAGATGTAGTTTGTTCATAGAGACTTTACAGCCACTGTCCATCTGATGCCCACTTTGACATCTGCTCGCTTGTATGTGTGTGTGCTGCTGTTGCTCTCATGGGGTTTCTGGCAGTCTAATCCCCACTTTCCAGGCTGTACCAGCTGTCGTGGTCCCTTTCACTGGCCTTTTCCTTGCCGATTTGGGATACTCAGCAATGCTACTTACTTTCATTTGGTTTTTTCAAGTTTATTGCAGTACAGAGTTCCTGTGAGTGGCTACATGAACTGTGAAACTGGGACATAGATGCAACTGTGGTGCATTTCAGAATTAGGTGCTCAATAACGTACACACAGTGGCATGTGATAAAAGGCAGTGTGCTGCATCTGAATTCCTCTAGATGCCATTCCTTTTGATCCAGAGATATCTTTAGGAGTTTTTTTGGAAGGTGAATGTCTGTATGATGTCTAAAACATGGTCTAATTGAGAAGACTCTTTTCTGTGAAGTTCAGCATGTTGTATTTTGCATGCCTTGAATTCTGATATATCCATCTGGAACCTGTTGCAGGGTGAACCTTAACACTGATGAGGTAAAGCAGAGGTGCACAGAGACTATGTAGGACCCACAGTTGTTTTTTGCTCTGAGCATCCCAAGAAATGAACTGTAGAGGAAATGCAGGAAATATTGTTTATTGTGCATGTAGCTGTATTGAATTAATCTGAGAAAGTCAGGCATGCAGGGCATCAAAGGATGTCTCTGCATCAGTGACCAAGCTGTGAAGGAAGGGGTTCAGTTTCAGGCAAATTACATCAGTCTGTGAATGTTAATTTTTAGATCATATTGAGGAACATTGTAAATATTTTTAAATTGTATGTTTGCAGAAGTAGTTTGTGATTAGAGAGTAATGATAATAACAAACCACTAGGCAGGCAGAACAGGGGGGCTGTTTGCTGCCTGTGGGTTTGTGATAGGTAAACCTACAGAGACTGCAAGTAGTATACATGTATCTGCACACCTACATATATGAATATATACAGGCAAAATAATTGTTAAGTCCTTGGAAAAAAAAATCTGTGTATGTGAGATTTATTTCCTTTTAAAAAAAATCAGAGAGCAGTAAAGGATTTTTAACTGGCAGTGAAATAATTGCTAGCAAGATCAGCTCCCAGTCTTGCATTAATGAAATAACCATATTCTGATGGAACTTGTTGACCAGGCAGAGATTGTTCTTTATTAAATTCTTGATTGTTTTTAAACCAGGACAAGATTAATGTTTTTAAGTATTTGTGAGCCATGTAGATGATTAAATAGATGTGATAATGTCTACAAGCTGTTCAACCTTTATAATATTCCCTTTTTTCAGTCAATTGGAAATGCCAAAACTACAAGGAATGACAACAGCAGTCGCTTTGGGAAATACATTGAAATTGGTTTTGATAAGAGGTATCGAATCATTGGTGCTAACATGAGAACTTACCTCTTGGAAAAATCAAGAGTGGTGTTTCAGGTAATTCTGATGTCGTCTCTTAAGTTTGTTATTTCATACTTGAACCAATCCACTGTCTCCCACACTTCCTTTTGATCTTTGCATACTTTACAGTCTAGACCTCAGTAAAAATGGACTTAGCCTTGACCTGCTGCCTGAGGTATAAAAATCATAATTACAGTTTGTACCATGTAGGGATGTTATGTGAAGTGCTGTTATATATTTTAAAAATAAGAGACACTTATTGCATATGGTTTAGCTGAAAGAGAGTATTTTTTTTTTAAGTTACGTAATTTAGAGTGCTTAAGTTCAGAATTATGGTGTTGGTTATGAGTCATAACCTTCTGAGCTATGTTTGTCCTTCATTTTAAAATTCAAGCTTTGTCTTGGCAAGGAAGATACTCCATTTACCAGCTTACTATAAATGCTGAGGTGAATGGTATTAGTTATTTTTGGAAAATGAAAAGCTTTTAAGTATGATCATTTCACCCACCAATAGAATCCTGGTCTATATTTAATAGTAATCCACAGTTCTGAAAAGTGAAATCATACCTTTTTTTTGTTAGTGAAAATGTCTTTATGCTTCCTGCTGTTGAAAATGAATTCAATTATCCAAGAAGGAAATGATAGATGCTGATTTATCTCTACTTTTTCCATGCAGCTTCTGTGCTCTTAATGTATTGCTAGAGAAAGCATTATACATAGTAATTTATATCTGCTTATGGTTGTTTCTGCCACTTGTTAAGTGGTGAAAAATAATGAATTCTTTTATTTTTAAAGGCAGAAGAGGAGAGAAATTATCACATCTTTTACCAGCTTTGTGCCTCTGCAGCATTACCTGAGTTTAAAACTCTACGATTAGGTATGAAATTCACGTTTGTTGTGTTGTGTGATTGTAGGAACAAAGCAGAATCTCTGAGCTTTTTGAGTCATAGAGCCAAAAGAAGAATTGCTGCCTTTTAAATTCTAAACTCTTAAACCTTCAAATACTAAGATAGATTGAAAATAACTAAAACAGCAGATCTCAGACTGTGTGGTTTTCTGATAAAACAGAAGTAACAGATTCGTTTACACAGCAGACTCTAATACACTGCAGTTGTAATTGCTAGGACTTACTATATGCTGGATTTCAGAGTAACTTTCCAGTGGAGAGGGTAAAATTCTCTTCTCTTGGTCCTTCAAAATGTTTTTTCTATTGCTCCAGCCACCAGATTTTTACACTTTCTAGTATAAGCACCTGAAAAACGTACTTTGCAACTGCATCTTTTCACTTGGGCTGTTAACCAGCAATTACTTTACCACCTCTGCTTAACCTGATGATCACACAACTGATAAGTGAATTTTTCTTTTTTCAAATTAAAATGTTGGTAAAGGAAAGGTTTCTCATTTGGCAGGGAGTAGTGCTTTGTGAAAGAAGGGCATGATGATGACCTTAGGACAGGCAGTAACTTCATCATTTTAATCATTCAGTATAAATGTCAGTGCTTCTTGAATATTTTTAGAAATCTGTTTCATAGTGGGAAAACTGCAAAGCCTCTCAGTGCTGGTTTCTGAAATATCATTCTGGTTCTAAAGTGTTTCTCTGCTTTGCTGCACCATCCTGGCACATTTAGGATTCACATCTGCTGACAAAGGAAAGAAAGGAACTGATGTCATTATCAGTAAAGAAACCATTTAGCAGACTTCTCTTTCAGCATTCTTGGAACCTTAGCAGATCAGAAGAAAAGGAGTCTGTTAGTGCAGCTGGAATGGCCACTGAAACTGTAGGAATTTGCACAGTATCCAGGAGAGCTACTGCTCTCCCAGTGGAGCCCAGTGCTGTCCCCAGAGTGGTGGGAAGCTCTCCATTCTCCAACCACAACTGATCATCCAGAACTGGTCACAGACACTTATAAGACTGAGCCAGACCAAAAGAGAAGAAAATGGGCAAAATAGAATATATAATATTCTGATGCAATAATAGCATAAATAATACCTGCCACATAATTCCAAAGTGTTGCTGCTGTCAACTCTGCACCTGCTGCTTGGCTGAGATTTGGGATAATCCAAAGGGATTATTCCACAGGTTTGGAAGTCTGAACCAAGGTTACGTAGAGAATATGCTTGAGGGCCTACTGTGGGAACCAGGCAGCATAAGAATACTTATTTGCACTGTTAAGTCTTGAAAAAAACCTTCTCTAGAATAAGTATGTCTTATGAGCCAGAAGGCAAAAACATATTGACATGTCAAATCATAGATTCTGCCAAGAGCAACTCAGTCATGACACAGCTTTACAGATGTGCTGTGGATTTCTGCATCAAAGTGTGTAAAATACATGCTTTTTTCTATTACAGGGAATGCAAATTACTTTCACTATACGAAGCAAGGTGGAAGCCCTGTGATTGATGGTGTTGATGATGCCAAGGAAATGGTGAACACCAGGCAGGCCTGCACTTTATTAGGTAATTTGTAAAACACAGTCATATTCCAAATCTGATATACTAGCAAGTGTTTTCTATGTTTGTGTATATTTTTTCATATTCTGTTGTTTCATATTCATATTTTTCACATTTCTGTTTAAAAACTGGAGAGTTTGATAAACTTTGGGACCGAGACACTTTATTGCATTAAGAGGGTATTTAAATTGCAGTGGAATCATGTGTCTAGTGTAGGAGGAGCATGCATTATGTGAACATAAATGGTGGATTCCCTTGGTGTAGCAAGTGCTGAAGGTCACTGACAAAGCACTTTGAAACAGCAAACTAAATGATTAATGAATTTTTTTCATCTGGTTGTAAAATGTTTTTAGTAGAAGCAGAGCCAATCAGTGCTGTCAAATACCAAAGTCACACACAGCAGTCACTGCTTTTCCCTCCTTAATAAATTTTTTCATCAACTGCAGCTCTCTCCATTCAAAACATTTTATTCATTCCTTTTTTTTCAGGGATTAGTGATTCCTACCAGATGGGAATTTTTCGAATCCTTGCTGGCATCCTTCACTTGGGCAATGTGGAGTTTGCATCTCGGGATTCTGACAGCTGCACTGTTCCTGTGAGTAGTAGATGAGCTGAAGGACACACCACTCTGACAGTTCTGCCTTCTGCTTGTTTGCAGGAACCTTTTCTTAAAAAGAGTAATGATATACAAATGGAAGGAATATGTTTATTTCTAATTTGTTAAAAATTTCGCAGTTCTTTTTGCAGATGGATTCAGCCTCTTCTCAGTTCAGAGGCTTTAGACAGTATTTTGTATTATAACAGTGGTTATACAATTATAATTGTAATTGATCTGTCCTAGAAAAGTCTACCAGATAGGCCAGCTTTGAAGTCCTGAGCAGGTATCTAGATCTTTATATTCCACATAAATATCTTCCCTGCTCACAGTAAATGCTTTGCCAGATGGGTTTTTTTGACATTAAATGCCAAAATGTCTTAAATAATTGCAAAACAAATGCTTCACAAAGTCCTCTGGAATGTCTAAACATGAGCATAGGATATACAGGTATGATTTGTGTGACTCATCTAAGTGTCATGGTTTTATCAGTTCTTTTTTGCCTTCGTGGAGATCAGCACTAAGAACTGCATACTCTGGTTTGAAAAACCCTCCTCATTCGGTGAGGGCCAAGGATTCTTACCAAGGTCCATATTGTGGAGATGAGAAACGGAACAGATCTGGCAGATCACTCTTCTCCTCTTTGGACTCACAATGAGCAGTTTCTCCCTTTCCATTTCTTTGAATGCCTACTGCTGGACTGCACAGCCTTCATCTTTCTTTCTTTTCGAATAATAGCAACACTTGCAGGACTTCTTTCTTCACTGTCAGTCCCTTTCTTGAGAATCTGCAGTGGCAGTTTCTGGAGCTGAGACAATGGGCCCTTCATGGGGCTACAGGTGATTGGTGTGCCTGGTCTGCATCACCTGTCCATGGGATCTAGTGATAGCTGCTTTGAAACCACAGAAGTAGTCTTGCTCTTTGCTTGTCTTAAAAAGGTTTTCACTACACAGAAAGCTCATTTAATGATCACAGATAGAAACCTGATGAGCCTCAGGACACAATGAGCTTGCCTGTATCATAATGAGTAGTAATGAGTATCTCCAATGCAGGAATCCCACTGAATGAGCTACAAAGCTGCAAGTTCCTGTGCAACCCTATCCTGACATGACAACACCCAGGAGGCAGCAGTGAATGTCTGCTCAATGGCGTTGCTACCTGAACCAAGCTGTTGTCTGACAACAGCCGTGTTATCCCAGAGCTCTGTGCTCTGCTGGGGAAGTGCTGGTGTGATGATGCAAGAGTGATGCTTCAGGGAGCTCACCGAAGGGCCCTGCATGCTGCTGTGGGAATGAATCAGCTTGTTTAATGTCAGCTTGAGCAACCCTAATGTGATGCTCTTTTTCCACTGTTCATTATTATTATGACTTTATTATTGTCTTCTGAGCCAATAAGACATGCTCAGTTAACTGGATTTTGGAGGTGTAACAGGACTGCCATGGGACCTGTGTGTGCTGTAAGAACTGGAAGAAGTCCCAAAGAAGTCAGAAGGATGTGGAAATAGAAAGATAAAGCTGCTGTACCCTGAAGCTACTGCACATGTAGTGACAGTCCTCTGCAATGTATCTTTGTCAAGACACTACTTGTCAGCAGGTTGTTGAGCCACCTGTTGAGCAAAGGGAGCATGATGTGGAAGTAGTGTTAGGGGAGTTCCTAAGGAGGAAAGACCTGTCTGTCCTTGATGTTCTGATCAGTTTGCATGTTCATCACAGGGTGTAGTAACTTATTGAGCGGTAAACACACTGCACGGATTTTTATGCAGAAATTTTACATACCCATCTCAGCATGACAGCCTTGCTGGTTAAACAAAGGTCAGTTTTTTCACCGGTGCAGTCCAATTTGAGAGTTGGAGAATATCATCTATGTGTTGCAATCTCTTAGTGTTTCTCTCCAGAATTCACTGAGAAAGTACTGTGTTAAGTACTTTAAAGCCCTTCCACACTTCCTTTTCTTTCTCCTTCTTGACTTGGGGTGCAATGCCCCATTGCCCATCACTCCCTGCCATGGATGTATGTAGGCAGATGAGAGCACCACTCAAGAGTCTATTCAGTCTAAGACAATTAGTTGTAAGAATTCAAAATACCAAGTCCATCCCTGTGGAGCCAGGTGATTAATTTTTCTGAAGGTTGCAGGTTCCCTGTGGTGAAGCATTTTGGTGAATACAAGTATAGTAAATTAAATGCCTTTGGGGAAACTTATTCACTAATTTACTTCAGTGATGTGAATGTGCCAGGTGAGCAGGGAACTTGCTACATTTTGATGGAAGAAGAGCTGAGGAAGCTGCTGCTGCTCATTGTGGGATCACTGCAGGCAGGCAGTTCTTCTGGTTTCAGGATTGTATGCTTGCTGTTTGTAATATTATTTCAAGACCTAATGAGACTGTTTTTATTAGCCCAAGCATGAACCCCTCACCATCTTCTGTGACCTCATGGGTGTGGAGTATGACGAGATGGCCCACTGGCTTTGCCATAGGAAGCTTGCCACTGCCACTGAAACCTACATCAAGCCAATTTCTAAACTTCATGCCATCAATGCCAGAGATGCACTTGCCAAACATATCTATGCTAATCTCTTTAACTGGATTGTAGATCATGTGAACAAAGCCCTTCATGCTACTGTAAAACAGCATTCTTTCATCGGGGTATTGGACATCTATGGGTGAGTTTTTGTGAGAGATATGACACTATTATGTAATTATCTGACTGTGAAGCACCTTTATCATGTAGTGCTGCATGGATTACACAAAAAAACCCAGACCCTTAGCAGCTGTTTATTCCAGCTGAAGGAAGTAGGTGTTTAGTTTTGTCATGCTATCTAAGATCTTTGTCATGACTTTGACATTTTTACTGGGATTTCAGATTTTTGCTGTTGATAGTTCATTTATGTACTGCATTGTGGAAAGTTACAAGGGAATTGTCATCTTATGGTTCCTTCAGGGTGACACTTACAGAGGGGATAAAGATAGCTAATGGGCTCTCCAGGAACATCAGTCCTTTCCCTGAGTTCCTCATCCCTACCTAAAGAAGGAGCATCAGTGCATTTCCTGTGTAGTGCACTTTGCCATTTCCCTGTGTGTTTTGTTGCATGATTGTGCTTTTTGTGCCTGAAATAATTCAATGAATTTAACTGGAGGGAGGGAATTTAAAATTTTGGAGCCATTTAATCTTTTTTTTTCCACTACACCAGTAATTTTGAGTGTATGCATATTTTAGATTTGAAACATTCGAAATCAACAGCTTTGAACAGTTCTGTATCAACTATGCCAACGAAAAACTGCAGCAGCAGTTCAATATGGTAAGTTGGAAGTGACTGGCATTTCCTCTTCCCTTTCCTCTCACCCAAGTCCATTCTGCTAATTAGGTCCCCAGTGGTTAGGTTGAATTCCTTCAGTCTATTAAGCAGCTGTCCTGGCCGTGGGCTTTGAGGGATGGGGAAAGATCGACTATCTCCTAGAAATAGATTTTATGACTAACTGCTGCTCAGGGACTATTTGAAATTCCGATCACGGTAACAATTATAAGATAGAAGCAGTGCTTGGCAATTAAGACCCTGAGATTGCCTGTCAGTGAGAGCACCACGTGGGTGAAGTTGGAGTTAGTGGTGTCTCCGTAACCTCCAAGAGCCCTTGGATGGGCAGAGGAGTCCATGGCTTCACTACTGGAGATTTGCCACCCGCACTTCCTCCTCAGTGTTATTTTTTGAAGCCTTTCAGCTGTGTTCCGAAGTTGATGAATGATGTGTGGCAGAAGGCGCCTCTTCCCCCTCCTCCGGAGAGATCACGATTCTCTCTTCAGCCTTAGTGACGTTTGCAATTACGTATCTTACCTGCATAATGATGAGGCAAGTTATTTCTGCCAGGTCTGTTGCTAGGCTCTGCTGCAGCACCAGCATAGCTCTGAACTCTCTTTAGAGCATAACTCCATGGCAGTGTGTGCTGGCAGGACCAGATCCCCTGCACTGCTCTTCATCCCAGTGTGTTGGAGACTAAGCAGAGTGATGGAGCAGAGGCTGGGCTTTCCAGTCCTGTCATGCCCTGTCCGTGTTGGTAGGGCCGTGACTGGCTGCAGCGCTGTGAGTGGGATGTTGCAACTGTTAGGCACAAGGTATCTCAGAGTTTTCTCAGCTCTACAGCAAAATCTAGTAGCTGTAAGAGCTGTAATGATTCACTTCTTTAGTAAAGATCACTGTCCCTGCGTTCCTTTCCCTCTCTTGCCATTGCTGTAAGCACCCACCTCATGAAGGAGGGAACAGGGCTGTGTCATTGGTGCCCTGCCAAGCTACCAAACCCAGCGTTGCTGGACACGGACCTGTTGGGCTGCTGTGCAGGTACAGGGGTAGAGGTTGCTTTAAACTAAAGCCTTGTGTCTTGTGGCAGCTAGAAAATCTTCATGAGGTGGCCGAGCCTGGCTGAGGGCAGGCTGCCTAGGGATGGCCTGACCACCCTGCCCCTGCCTGGCACTCACAGCACACAAAGAAAATCAGGTCTCAAGGCATTTTTCACCACTGAACTGCTAGGTCCTTCACACTGAAGGAGAGGGTTTCTGTTTTCTGTCAGGTCTCAGGTTAGATATGACTCTCCAGTAGAATGCTGCCAATTTGCTTTCCTGTCAGGAATTAACTTGTTGTGTAACACAGCTGTTAAGTGACGGGGTGGGAATGGCTCTCATGGGCAGAGTTAAGGAGCACTGCGTTGGAAAGGGTGGTGTTAAGCTAATGAAATACAAGGGATAAACCTCTTTGTCAGGGTAGTTTTCTGCTGCTGCCCGGCAGATGTGTGCTGGGGAACTGTGAGACATCTGTGAGCTGTGCACTGAGCCTGGGGCAGGTGGGGCCAGGACAGGTAGTTGTGGCATCAGTGCCGCTTGGTGCTGGTGGTGGGGACACACTCCCAGAAAAGACCCACCGGCCACAGAAGCATTAAGTGTGCAGGAAAATGCAACTGGGGGATGAAACGTCATCAAAAATAACTGGATTCAGCAGTCTTTTTATTTTTTTTTCAGAGCACTTGAGCTATTCAGATCACAGTTTGCCTGTTTATTGTCTTTTCGGTTTCTCCCTGAAGTTTTAATTCATCTCCTATGCATATTTAATTAAATCTGTGCAGGTTATTTTTGATAATATTTTTTAATAAATATACAACTACACAGTTATTGATCTTCATGCCAGATAACTGTATCACAGAGTTTTGCTTCAAATATTTTGTGTACTGATTCTCCTGGAGTCATTCTTGAAAGTTTTTTGCTGAAGAGTGAATTTTAATGCAATGCGTCATCTTAGAAAAAAAACAGCAGCCATTTAAGAGGAAATGGAGCTCTAATCTTTTACAAGGAAGCAGAAGAGTATTTATAGTGAAATTTTACTTGAAATAGAGCAGTGTTCATAACTTCCAAATCCTAAAAGCATGGCACATGCTGCTTTATAAGTTGCTGTTCCTGCACTTGAAGCTTTTTCTGGGGTTTATATTGTATTTTTATATGAAAAAAGAGCTTATAGTAATTGTGGGACAATAGAGTAAAAAGATTGGAAAAATAGACCTTATTTGCAGAGAATGTGGAGTGTTTTAATTTAGTCTGTTGTTTTTAGGCCAGGAAAAAAGGTTAATTTATTTTTCATACACTTACTTGTTAAAGGGTTTATTCAGTTGAACTAGTGTGTCACTTGACAACCTGGATTCGTGTGCCAAGATTAATTCAATTGAGAGTTTGATGTATTTCTTCTGCATTTTGTTCCACAGAAAACTCTTTTTCTTTTTCCCCTTTAGCATGTCTTTAAGCTGGAACAAGAGGAATATATGAAGGAACAAATACCGTGGACCTTGATTGATTTCTATGACAATCAGCCTTGCATCAACCTCATAGAGGCCAAAATGGGAGTTCTGGATCTGTTGGACGAGGAGTGCAAGGTCTGTATTTAATAGCTTCCATAGGTAAAGAGATCATCAGCTGTCCTGAGTCTGGGCCCTCACAGGGAAAAGTCATCTACAGACAGCCAATCATTTTTACACTCTGCTGGTGAAAGGATTTGGAAAATAAACACAATTAGCAATTACAGGAGGAGAAAAAATGGGTTTAGTCACATTTTTTCTCCCCTCCCCGTCTTCCCGGATCTGGATCTGTTCCTGTCAACCTTTTAATGTGGCAGCTTTCTCTTTCCCCAGCAAGTGTAGTCTGTGGTCCTGTCAGATTTCCCCAAATTGCCTCTTATTTTGTGTCTCACCTTTTGCCTTTTATCTTGGTTTAATTTATGCCAAGCCATGTTTAGGGGATGGCCCACAGTATCTGCTTCAGTGGAAACCCAGCCTGGGGTTCTTGTTTGTCACAAAGCATCACAAGAAATCCGTGATGATGGTGGATGAGTTGTGCTAAGTCAGATAACATGCCTCTGGGATCCTCATCTTCAGGGGTGTCACACTGAGAGTGTTGTTAGGGTTGTATTTGTCACAGCAGCTACAGAGCAGTGCCCAGTACCAGGTGTGAAACAGGCAAACACAACAGCTGGTTACTGTTTCCTTGCTTACGGCAGCGCTCGAAATCTGAGGAGCTGGAGTTTGAAAACAAACCACAAAGTGTTTCCCCCCCCATCTTATTTGTTTCATTTGCTACTGAAAAGTTTTCCAGACTTTTTTAATGGCTTTGTATTCTCTTCCATAGATGCCAAAAGGCTCAGATGACTCTTGGGCCCAAAAACTGTACAATACTCACTTGAACAAATGTGCCCTCTTTGAAAAGCCACGTCTGTCAAATAAGGCTTTTATCATCAAGCACTTTGCTGACAAGGTAAGGACTTTTCCTCTGTTACCTCCTTCTGGCTGCAGCATGAGAGGGTATCATGGGGCAGGCGAAGACCGGGCAGCAACATCTCTGGCTCTACTGGATTCTTGGGAAAAGTGTGCCTGCCTGAACACCCAGTCAGGAGGAGAAAATTGACCTGGCAGCTGTGCAGAGCCAGGAACACAAACAAGAGCTCCTGACTCCAGTCACATGCTGTAACCACTAACCATCCTTTTTCCAAACATGGAAGTTTAGTGTATTTGCAGCTCTCAGCATGATTGTATCAATTCCAGTTATGCAACAGAAATGCACAAAATAGGAAATCATTTTGGCTAAAGAGCAGCAACAAAACAATTGCTGGTTTTGCTACTACCTCAATGTGCAAAGAGGAAAGAGGCTAACACACCCTTTTTATTGCTGGAGCACTATGTGCTGCTCCCACCCTCGCCTCAGCTGCTCAGGGAACAGCTATTTCTAGGAAGGTGGCTGAGGAGTGTCTCAGTGGAGGGCAAGTGTTGTTCATCTCCCACAATGTTCATCAAGCTAAGCAACTCCTCAGGTTAAACTAAAAAAATTAAAAATCTCATTTAATACAGTTGTCCTGTTAAACAAAAAAACTGCCTCAGAATATTGTCAGCTTTGTCATGAAAAGCTTGCAAGAAGCTCTGGGATTCTTATCAGGAGGTCTGTACATGCTGATGTGGAGGGTTTTAGGCCTTTATTTGCCTCTACTTGGTTTCTCCCAGGCTTCTGGATAGATGTCTTAAAAAAGGGGTCTTGTTCTTGTTGCATGTAGTGTTACCTTAATAAAAGCACCAAGAACATCTCTGTAACTGTTCAGATTCATGAGTTCTGTTTTATTTGGCGGATGAGAGAACAAGAAGGATTTAATTAATATTTCATAATCTGTTCATTAGGCTAAATTTCGATATTTGAAAGCAAAGGTTTCCTTTGCCTAGTCTGAGCTGGGAGGGCCAGGGAAAGCAAAAAGTATCTCCAAACAGGTAGTGGCAAAGCTCTGACGTGCTGTCTGTGCTAAGCATTTTATGTTTTCTGTGTGCTTACATGAATGCATAGAGATCTTGAAGGGAGAAATGAAGGTACAGCTGGTAGGTCAGCAGTCTCTCTTCCCTGATGTTGTCCTCTATGGATAAGACAGGGATTCTGCTGCCCTCTCCTGGCATGGCCTCGTGTACTAAGAACATGAATGGTACTCCAGTTAGTGCTAAGAGTGGGCTTTCAGCTGCAGAGAGACCTTGGGGACATCCTCTGCCTTCTTCCCTCTGGGATTTCTTTGAAATGCTTTGCAGCTCAGGGTATAGTGTCATTGTGCAAGCACTGACAAACAGACTTTTGACAATAGTTTTCTTTCAGCTTTGAACAGCTGGTGAAATAAATAATAAGTGTTTTTCTGACACTCTAGTTGTTATTTGATCCAGGGCAGCTCGTGGCCCTGCGATAGAGTATTGTTATATATTGTCTTATATATTGTCACAACATTTAGACATTTTAATGCTTCTGGTAAAAATAATCTTTCTGAGCACAAATGAGGCATTTCCATAATAAGCTTCAGGCAGATGTACTTACTGCCTCTCAGCTAATGAGATACTTTGTTCTCAGTTGCATCTGTATTTCACACAGTTCTGCAGCCCTGATAACTTCAGTGAAGGCAATGCTCAACACACATTTTGATTCTTCACCTTTACAGTAACCATTCAGTCATGCTGCCTTACAACAAGCATTTCTCAGCAGTGAAATATATCTGTTATAATGGAATAGCAGTATTCATCTTTATATGTTTTAATGTTCTACATTTTACTGGAAGGCACTCGCTTTGAGGAAAATTTATGTTTCACAAAGATGTACTTGGGAACTGATATTTTCAGCATCCACAAGAATTATGTTATGAATGTGAATGTTACAGCTAGTAAATTCTATGCAAAGTATTCTTATTAAATAGTTTAACACTGTTTTTTGTAAAATGATGGCTTTTAGGTGGAATATCAATGTGAAGGCTTTTTGGAAAAGAATAAAGACACAGTTTATGAAGAACAAATTAAGGTCCTAAAATCAAGTAAGGTTAGTATAAGGATTTTTTTTAATTCCTTTGCAGTTAAGAGGCCTTGACTTAAGAGTCATATAAAACTTCTTACAAACATAGGAAATATTTCTGTCTTAGTATCAGATCAACTAAAATTGAACACAGTTTGTGTTTTACTTGGTTATCTGATTTTAAAAAGTCCTCTATCCTAATTTTGCTCTGTGTAAAATTAATCTGTATGTAGAAACTAATTTCATTCTTTGGGTGTGAGTTTTTTGGGGTGGGGAGGAAGTGGGTTTGGGGAGTGGGATTTCTTTTTCACAAAACTTGCTGTATTTTCTGTAAAGGCATTGCGGACTTCTGATATACTGCGGTAGTGTAAAAAGGCTTAACAGTTCAGCCCTTAATTTTGTAACCTGAAAACAGAAGCTTATTGTTTATGGAGCAGAAAATTTCTGAAGGAGAGACAAGTTCTGTTCCAGAAGCAAATTGAGAAAGAAATAGAATGTAGACACCCTAAGGGCACAAACCAGAGTTTTGCCTCCTTGATATTTATGAAAGAAAGATAACATCTGAATTGAAAACTACTGCTTGAAGAAATATTATAGAACAGGACTTCAGTGGCATTATCTGCTTTTTTAATGGCAAAAATGTTGGTTATGCTCTCGGAAATGTAAAGGCAATTAACTTGACATTGCAGTGCAATGGCTGTTGGGAATTTGCTGGCTCTTATGGCCCAGGAAGCTGGGTATCAAGGACAGGCTATTTAAAATTATGCTATTCTATCAGGCAAACCAACATTTTTCTTTTCTGTTTCTATTCTGAGCAGATAATATGAAACTAAATCATTAAAACTTGTGGTATAATGAAAAAAAACAGCAGACTTTCTTTCTACTTAGGGAAGTGTTGAAGTGCTTTGAGTGCAGCCAGTTGCTGGGGGTGGGAGGGGGGAGGCAGCTGGCATCCTCAGGCAGCTGGCAGGGGCCAGCAACCCATGGGGCTCCAGCTGTGCTGGTGTGGCTCCAGCTGTGCAGGGTGGAGGGACAGGAATGCTCCAAGGGATGTTTACTAGTCAATGAGGAACAGACAGCGAGGACAGAGCTGCCATAAGACCATGACAACAGCCTGGGTAGGCTCAGCGTAGGCTGAGTTCAGTCTAAACACTAAAAAAGCTTGGTTTTTCCCCCATGGTAAAAGAAGACTGTTTCATTTTTATTTTTCAGCAGCCCCTCTTTGTTAGTAATTGTAGTGGGACTGCATTTCTGATTTTTATTTTTTTGTTGTTGTTCTTGTCTCTGTTTTCTGGGTTTGCTGTGCACATCCAATAGAAGGTAATTCTAAATTGAATTCATCATCTGTCATCCTGCCCATGCCCACTCTCACATACAGCTTAGATGCTTCTTGGCTCTCCAAAGTGCATGACACACACTGCTCTTGGCAGGCACTGTAGAGTTTAACTATTTATTTTGGCCTTCTCTGTAAATCCACCCACAAGACTTCTTTGAACTAGTTCAGTTTCCATGCATGTATCATGAAAGCAATACAACAGTCCTCAACTTTTATTCTTGCTACTGGCATGGTTGTTAAAATCTTGTGTTGTGGCTCTGTATGGAAAGAAATGATCTGTAAGATTGTTAGCAGCATGTCTGTTAAGTTGTCTGAAAAAATTACAGGGAAGAAATGCATGCTTGTTTGTTTTCTACCATGTGAATTATCTGCCCTTTGATCAGTGTTTTCCTTCTCTTTGAACACTCCTAGTGTTCTGCAAAACAAAGAAAATTGACAAGATACTAAAATGCAAAACCAAACAGAAAAAGAAATGCCCCCACTGTGTGGATCACCTCAACACTGCTGTCTTGTTGCTGACCTGTGCTGCAGAGGCCAGACATTGCTCCTTTCTTCTACTTGCAGTAACTGGGGCAGTGTCTATGAAAACGGTGCCTTTGATATGCACTTGCCCAATTTTACAGGCAGATTGTCCCAGGGCTGAAAAAGGGAATGCGACTTAGGTATGGATGGGTTAGAAGACCTCATCCATCATCAATCAAGACACTGGGGACCCTTTTCCTACCTCTGCTCCTGGAGTGTGGGAGCATCAGGAGTTTCAGAAAAAACATATTACATACAAATGAGTTCCTGTACAGGATGAAAAGACCTGGCTCTGTAGCTCAGATGCCTGTGTGCACTAGCTCACTCCATCTGACCATGGTGAGGTGGTGGCCCACTCATCCTCAGCTCAGTGTTGAGTCAGAGAAAGGAGAAGGCTAAATCACCCTCTGGAAATGTCATGCTTCCACCAGCTACAGAGGTAGACTCAGGTGAGATAAAAGCTAAGCTATGATACTCCTCTTTAAATACAGGAATTTAGTAATTCTATTATGCTGGAGTGGATGCTAGTGGGGAACATTTGATGCCTTCTGCTGGCCTGTCTGGCACAGCCCCAGAGCATAGGTACCATTTTGTGGTGCAGCATGCTTCACTGCTTATCATGCATGCTCAACAAGTTTTGGAAGGCAAGCCCAGGTTTTTGTTGGTATTTAGGTTGTACCTAGCCAAAGCACTTTCTAGTACTGAAAAATGAATGTTCCTGTTTCTTGGGACAAAATGCACAGATGCTAGATAAAAGATTATTCATGGACAGATAGAAAGGTTCAGATTTTCTTACTCTTACAATGATTCTGAAGTTGTCAGCAGAAGACCTGGCGGTGTTATTTTTAGTTACAAGTTACTTCAAAGCAGCAGTAAGGTATGGATGTATTTTGTAGCCATTAGAGAACGGGAACCAGAAGTCCCGTGTGATATTTGAAAGGATGTTTCAGGTTTTTCCTTCACTTCCACTGACAAGGAAAAGATCTCAGTCAGATAAATTTGGCTAGTGCTCTTTTTTTTCAGTTGATGGTTCCTCTTTTAAGTTGATAATTTCAATTTGGAATCATAAAGCAGGAATCATCTTTGTTGCCTGCTGCCTTATTCAATGTCCCAGATATCTCTCAAGCCTGATGCACCAGTGGAATATAAGAGAAGCCTGTTGTTCCCTTTTACATCAAAGCAGCCATATATAATTGCAGTTGGTATTTATGAAACTGCCTATCTAACAGATATTTAACAGTTTCACATGGAAGATATTGCTGGCTCTGTGCAAAAAAACTCAAATCAGAATTTTATCTTCAGAAGGAGACTGACTCACTGATCAAACCCACAAAATTTTTAGTATTAAATCATGGCCTGCTCACTACCACTAAGCTCATCTGCTTTTTCACACTTATCCCCTCTGAACTTCAACAAAAATGCAGTGCTTATAAAAACTGGGCCTGGATTTTAACCTTAAGCACAAACAAGTGAAATAATTTGCTGAATTCTTACCCCCTGTGTATTTTTTATGCTGTTATACCAGTTTAAGCTGCTGCCAGAGTTATTCCAGGATGAGGAGAAGGTCCTCAGTCCCACATCAGCAACCCCTTCAGGGCGAGTGCCTCTGTCTCGAACACCTGTCAAACCAGCCAAGGCCAGGCCAGGTCAAGCCAGCAAGGAACATAAGAAAACTGTGGGACATCAGGTGAGTTTGAAGATGCAGTTCTAATAAATAATCTCTCTCTCTGCCTCCTGTCTCATAGGTCCCAAGGCATGCTGGTGCTTCTTGAGATCCCTTATGATTTTGAGAGAAATGAAGCTGATTGTGACTTACAGTGCAGCAAATTGTCCCTAATTTCTAATACACTCTGATGCACAATTTAAGGGAGCCAAACCCAAAAATGATGCTTTTCAAAACAAGTGTAGCAAGCTGAATTCTGAGAAGCTTTGAAAATCTTATACTAGGTCTTTCTGATGATGTGCCACATTGTCTGACTCGAATCAAAAGTGGGGTTCAGTCCCCAGAAAACTTAGTTCCACTTATCAATGGGCCAAACATAAAATATTCACATATATGTGCCATAATTAAATTAAAAGTGTACAGAGCAGGTCCACTTTCTGAGGTTATCTCAAACATGACTAAGCTTATTGAGGCTATTCCCTGATATTTTTTTTATTCTGTTTTTCAAAAAGTTTCGGAACTCTCTTCACCTGCTGATGGAAACCCTGAATGCTACAACTCCCCACTACGTGCGCTGCATTAAGCCAAATGACTTCAAGTTTCCATTCACGTAAGCTGGTTTGTGTATGGTTTGAGTAGCCTGTGCATGGGAGGGCATAGCCTGGGCCACTGAGAAGCAAGGCTCTGCTAAACCCTGATCACTC
>VYZS01014447.1:5408-21906 GCA_013400695.1 Neodrepanis coruscans | reverse complement strand
TATTCACAAAAAAAAAGAGGGTCTAGTTAATACAAGAGATCTAATAACACAATGGAATTTGAAATCCCCGGACTTCTAAATCTACCTCTAAAATGAAATTTAATGCATTGTAGTTATTTTCAGATTTTTGCATTCATATGGATGCTTTGGAATGACCACTCTGTGATTATTAATATTACGTTTTTTAATCCTTTTTTTCTCTCTTCTTCAGCAAAATGACACTACTCTCTCCCCCCAAACATCAAAACTAAACTCCACATAAAATTTTCAAATGCTTAACAGCAACACTCTTAACACAATTCTGAAAGTATCCCTAGTTCAGTGTTTTTCATTTAGCAAATCATGTTTCTTCTTCTAGAAGGCTGGGAAATTACTCACTGAACAAACAAAACACATTGCATCAGTATTTGTCATAAAACATCATGACTGCAGTAAATCAAGTTGTCAAAAGCTAGCATAAGGTAACATACAGGAGAGCTATGAAATTAGTCTGAAAGACAGCCAAAAGCAGGAACTAACATGTGATAGAATAAACCCAAAATACTACAGACAGGTGTAAGGCTAGATAAGCAAATGAAAAACACTGAGGTCATTTACACCAGCCATCTTGAATTCCAAAGACACAGTCATATGCACAGCAGAGACCTGCTCTTGGGAAGCAGAACATTTCTGTATATTATGAAGACATCTTTCAAGCTGTATTTTAAGAAAATCTGTAGCTACAAGAAAAAGGAAATGCTACAAAGCTGATATATCCTTTTAAGTGTCTGCTCTAGCAAATCTGACGTTTGAAGGAGTATCACTTTGAAGATACTAGTTTAGGATATTCACTGAGCATAACAGTACATACATTTTAATAAGCTATACACTGCATAAATTACCAGTTTACATTTGTTTTACCAGTCTGGAAAATCCTCACCTTGGCAAAGTTAAATGCAGGAGCAAAATGACTAACGAACTTTTTTCAATTTCCCAGTTTCTTACATCCTTAAGAGGCCTTTCATTTTCTGCTGAAAAATGAATGACTTGAAAGAAGTACCCCATTGTTTCACAGATTCTTTGAAGTTTTGGAGAGTAGTTCTGAAAGCAAATTTGAATAACAGTGCTTTATTACTAAACATGCATAGTACAAAAGACCCACTATACAAATCTCAGTTTCTTTTCTCGAGACAGTTTCTTCCCCTCACATTAGAGGTACTCACTCTAATGAAGGTGTCCAATTCTGGTTGAGTCTCATCAGTACTAATAATATAACATCTTACTGTGTTACTCCAAAGAGAGTGGGAAAACAGAGGAGTAACCTGTAATAAACTGGCAACAGCAGCATCCCAATCATCTGTCAATGAAAAAAAACCCCAAAATGAAGTCTAGAGATCTTCATACCTTGTTATACTGCATAACAGATGTCATCACCTCTTAATATTATGAATACTACATTTTATCTAAAATAGTAGTTAAATTTTACTCAATTATTTAAACTTTACAAATGTCAATTTAGAAAATCTATATCATCTGATAATTTCATACAATTTGATAACACGGCAAAATGAGAGTGTTAAGTGTATTTATATTATCATTACAATGATATTTCCTTTAGAAAAGATTGATGAAATGTTTCCATAAAATCAAGCTGATAGTTGTAAAATATGTAATAATATGCAGGAGTAATAAATTCACTTATAACCAAATATTCTTCTTTCCTCCAGATCTAAATACATTTGAATTAGACCAAGTGAATGAATGACAGCAAAACACTATGGGAACTTCCTCTTCTAGAGAAAAAGTCCATTGCTTTCTGTAGCAGTGTAAGTTTATTCTCTACAGAAACAATTTTAAAACTTTTTTTAGATTTTTCACTTTGTGGCTGGTCATTCTTTCAAGATGGGAATAGGCTCTCCTTTCAGTACCACATGGGATGATGAAAGGCTTAGTGTATGAAGACTGAGCCACCACAGGGCAGATCCTCCTCTCCCACTTTGCAGGCACAGATTTCTGAATCAGAGCCTGAAGGCTTGAATTAAAAAGGGAGAAACTGTCAGCAAAGTCAACTATTTGCAGGGAAGGTTCCAGAGCCAGGACAACAGTGAAGGAAACCAAAGTATCAGAAGATATTTTATGAGAGGCCCTTTGGGAAACAAAGTTCAAAAGCAACAATTATTGACAAGAAAATATCTAGCACTGATTTACATAACAACACATACATACTGGTCTTGCAATCAGATTTCCATAAATCCCCTCCCTAAGCAGACTCAAATTCCATGGAAATCCAATGGAAAGAAACAATACAAATGTGACATTCATACTCAGGAAATAGAGAATCTAAATACAAATGGGAAAAAAAAAGAACACATCAAGCAAATATTGAAAGAATTATCATGACCTTCCATCAATCAACATAAGGAACAAAATGGTATTTGGTTTACTTACAACAAAGTACCAGTGACTGCTGTTTGCTAAAATTACCACCGCACGTATCGTAGTCAAGACATGTGTCAAACATAACTGAGCATGTGCAGCTGCATTTCCATTTATTTTTAATAGTAATTTATTTTAATAATAACTTTAGTCAGATTACCCAAAAATGGACAGAAAAGGAACTAAGCAAGAACACAATTACTTAAGAATGGATAGAAAAATTATATAGACAAGTATAATCCCAGCCAAAGAAACTACTATTACTTACCTCTGTTTATATTTGCAAATGGTCCCTCAACGTCTATGGAGCTATGAGCAAATTCAGGCCCTCTGAAAGACTGCTGAAGTTGCATCATACTACCCATGGATGGCTCACTTCCCAGTGCTCCTCCATTCCAGTATTCAGATTGTGCCCCAGTAGCTAAGAATTGGAAAACAAAAAAACCCTCTTCATTGTCACTAAGCATGGTAAATGATCAGTCCTAAATGATCAGTCCTAAATACTCCATTTGAAACCTACAGCCACAGACCACTGATCAATTTTTTTGTCCTTCAGTAGATTTGCTCTTTGTGTGCTGTAGTTCTAAATGGGTGCTTGTCCAAAGTTAATGCAAATCCATAACGCTAAGGGATGAAACTATTTGCTAATATTTGCTATTACATAGATTACTCACATCTGTTGTTTCAAATGCTGGCTTGACATTACAAATCAGGAAAACAGGTCACAGTATTGCTGCAGTTATTTGTGTCCACCACAAAATTGACAACTTTTATTCAGGAATTGTTCCAGCACTGAAAAAGCTTAAAGGGGCTGTAGGTCAGCATTGAAATATATTTTTGGGCTGTTTTAGAAAGCTTTCACAGCATCTCCTCATAACATGCTTGGATTACATTACTGCCTACCAATATTCAACAATATAAAACATTCAAGACACTAAATAAATCTTCCATGGAGAAAATCAGGAAATTGAAAAAGAAGCATGAATTAAAAGTTAATTTAATAAAAAAGAAGACAGAAAAAAAATATATAAAGGAAAACTACTACCTATACCACTGAAGTCCATCAAATCATAGAATCAAAGAATGGTTTGAGTCAGAAGGGAGCTTAAAAGATCGTCTAGATCAACCCCTGGCCATGGGCAGGGACACACCTTCCACTAGACCATGTTACTCACTACCACATCCAGCCTGGCTTTGAACACTGTCAGGGACGGGGCATCCACACCTTCTCTGGAAAACCTGTTCCAGTGCCTCATCACACTTAAGAGTAAAGAATTTCTTCCCAATATGTAATCAAAACCTACTCTCTTTCAGTTTGAAGCCTCTCCCCCTTGTTCTGTCACTAGATGCTTTTGTAAATAGTCCCTCTCAATTTTTCTCTTGGAGGCTGGAAAGCCGTGATTAGGTCACTCCGAAGCCTTCTCTTATCCAGGCTCAATAAACCCAATTCTCTCAGTCTTTTCTCATAGGAGAGGTGCTCCATGTCTCTGGTCACCTCGGTGGCCCTTCTCTAGATTTACTCCAACAGGCTCATGTTCTTTCTGGGCTGAGGACCCCAGAGCTGGACACAGCACTCCAGGTGGGATCTCACCAGAGTGGAGTAGAGGGGCAGAAGCACCTCCCTTGACTTGCTGGCCACACGGCTTTTGCTGCAGTCCAGGATACTGCACAGCTACTATGCAAAAAGCCATCACTGTATTTTGAAATCTTTCTACTTTTAAATAGTCCTGCCAAGATGTGATAGTTGAGATATATTAATAATCAAAACAAAGGTTAAGCAACAGCATCTGCACATAGTTTTTCCTCAGTTCCTTCATGGTTCAAGAAGTAATGGTGGCCATCCTGAGAAGTCTACTACAACTACTGCTCTATTTTGAATCAGATAAAAAGTCAGTGGACCAATCACACACCCATCTGAACCCTTCCCATGTTATCAAATACTTCAAATATCATACCAAAGGTTTTATATATACTTCATCTTTGATATCTAACTCTACTATTATGAAAAGTAAAGCAGCTGAGACTGGTATATGTCATCATCCAAAGTGTCTAAGATTCTCTCTGATTTCAGGTGTGATTTTTGGCACATAATCTCTCAGATCTAGGATCAGAAAACTCAGAAAAACTAGAAAACTCAGAATTGTTCATGGAACAATTTAAAAAAAAAACATTCAAGTTACTAGACATCTAGACAGTACTCAGTCTCCATCATCTATTCATTCATAATACCAGAAATGTGGGGTTCCCACAATCTAAACCAATGTTGCTTTTACCCTTTAAACTAATTTAAGTTGCTTTTCATCTGGATTAATAAAATGCTTTTTCAAAAGAACTTAAATATTTGTCTTCTGCTTTACTCTTCAGAGACTTCAGTCATGTTCCAACACAAAACGCTGGGGATGAAATTCTCACCTGTAACATCTGTACAATTATCGTCAGAATCAGACTCTTCAGGATCAAATACTTGGATTCCTTGGGCCTGGAGTCTCTGGAGTTTTGCTTCTAGCTCTCGTTTGGCCCTCAGTAAGTCCTGAATCTCATTTTCTTTAGTTTCTCTAAAAATCTATAAGCAGGAAACAATAATTAAAAAAATCTTTTAAAATTCAATATCAGATCCTGAACTCATGTTATCTACTTTGAATTGGAAAACTAAGTTTCTAGCATTCATTTAGCAGGCAAAAGCATGAAAATGTGAACATGAAGCCATCACAAATCTATAAATGAGTAGGAAACGGTTTAAAATTTCCATTTTTAAACCTTAGCGTACCATTCTGAAAGTTAGAGGTCTCCATTAGTATGTTCATTAAAAATGGCAAATAACTGTCTTCACTTTTTAAAGTTTATTGCCTTCTAAAATCACTACATGTAATAATGTTTCCAAAGATTCCCTTTTGTTCTTTTATGTAATCTTTTACAATTACAAATAATCTTTTATTTACTTTTTACTTTTATCATTGCAGAACTTTAAATTTCCTATGATAGAAAGTGATCAAGCATCAACACCTGTCCTGCTTGTAAAATATTACCGTCATATGGGTAAGGAAACACAAACCTAGATTTAAATTCAAAGAAATGAAATATTCTTCAGTTCTCATTTTCTCAAGTAAGTTCAGAACCAATCCTCTTTTTATATATCTGCCGAACATTAACACCAGTTACAATTAAGGACAGGAAGAATCCTGAAAACATTGCAAAACTAAGACCTACTGCCCTGTTTTGTGTAGTAGAAGTATCATCTGCAGCAAAGGAAAAGCAGAAGCCTCTGCCTGGCCTTTCAAGTCATCCCTCCAGACAGTGCAAATTGTCTTTAACTGGCTATCATAGTTCATCAGTCAAAAGAGATACACCAATACACACTTTTCTTTATTGTAAGCTAGAGTTGTTGCACCTTACAATGGAATATATAAAATTTATTCAGAAATAATGGAACTCTGTGTTTATACATTCTTCCAGCACATGTCATTTTGCAGCAGATTTTTTGTTGTAATTCTCAAAATATACTCCTGTGTTCAAATAATGCTGGATCACTTCATATTCTCCTTTTAATATTTTAAAATTGATTTTCTATTTTTTTCCTCTCTGTTTTACAGAGATATTTTGGTAACACAATCTTAATGGAAATATGCTATGACACTCCAAGGTTTTTTTAAGAAGGAGAAGTCCTCACGAGATCTATTGAAGAAGCATCATTTGGGGAACAAGTGACATTCATCTATTGTTCTAGTGATTTTCCCACAAAAAGAAAAGTCAAGCCATACCTTGAATTGCCTTTTGACCTTGTCTCGATCATGCTCAAAAGTAGCAGCTCTCTCCATGGCTTGGTATTTAGCTTCTAATGCACTTTCTTTCTCCCTAAGTATTTTCTGGTAAGTTTTCTGAAGTGCCTGAAAACATTTAATGTATCATTTTTTTCCCAGAGTTTTACCGCTGATAAAAGGGTTATATCTCTCCTTGCTTTAGGACAGACAAAATCATAGAAACATAGAACATCCTGAGCTGGAACACACCCTCTGGGATCATCGAGTCCGACTCCTGGCCCTGCACTGGAGAGCCTCAAGAGTCACACCACGTGCCTGAGAGCACTGTCCAAACATGTCTTGAACTCTGGCAGACTTGGTGCTGCGACCACTTCCCTGGGGAGCCTGCTCCAGTGCCCAACCACCCTCTGGATGAGGGATCTTTTTCTAATAGCCGACCTAAACCCTCCCGACACAACTCCAGGCCATTCCCTGGGGTCCCGTCACTGGTCGGCACACCCCGCACGGTGCGGTGCCCGCGCCCAGCCGCACACCTGACGGCATCCCGATGGCTCACCAGGATACCACTGGGGCACGCACCATTTCCCCAGCACCTCGCCTGCCCTCGCACCCGTCACCTCCCTGACACGGCTTTCCCTGGAAGCGGGACGAGTCTTTCGCAGCCTCCGCTTTGCTGATCAGTCCCCTCACCCGAAGGGGCAGCGGGCGCTACCTGCAGCTCGGCGCGCAGCCGCTTGTTCTCCCTGTCCAGCTTGGCCTCCTTCTTCACCATGGAGGCCACCTCGTTGTTCTTGCTGACGCGGAAGATCTCGTACTCCTTCCTCAAACGCTCGTACTCGGCCACGCACTCCAGCTCCTGCACCGAGGCCGTCGACTTGAAGCTGGCCCCGATGAGCCCGCCGGGCCGGGAGCCGCCGACGCGCCGCAGGGACCCGCGCAGCAGCCGCGCCTTGGGCTTCACCTCCACCGGGATCTCGCAGGCCTCGCCGCCGCCGCCGTACGTGTCCTCGATCACCTCCCCGACAGCGCCCGCCGGGCTCACCAGGGACGACGCCGTCCCCATGGCCCCGAGCCCACGGCTGGGCGAGGCCCTAACCCCGAGGCGAGGGGCCGGAGCCTCCGGCGGGACCGGGCGGCGGGGACGTGCCCGGGGCGGAGCGTTCCCAGCGGAGGCTGCCGGACATGGTCCGCTCCTTGCGCCCGCCGGACGGGGATGGGACAGCGGGAGGAAGCGGCCCCGTGGGCCGCCTCTCTCCCTCCCTCCAGCTCCCGCTCCTGCACCCGCCCCGTCCCGTCCCACGGAGGCTTCCTACTTGGGAACACTGCTGGAGCAGCCCGGGAGGGGGAGTGCGAGCCGCCTCTCCAGGCTAGGGAAAGGAGGAGCGGGGGAGATGGAGGGGCTGGCGGTAGGAATCCACTCCTCTGCGGAAAGTTGACAGAGTTTTAGTTTCGTTTGTTTGTTTGTTTTCTATTAGAAACGAGCTAATGTGAGGTGGCGGCAAACTTTCCCCTTCCCGCTGGCACCGTCTCAGCCTCGCCGGAGATGCCGCAGCGCCGGAGCCCCTCGGTCTGCGCCGCACCCCGGGCCGGTCTACAGGTTTATATGGCCCAGTTCTCTCTTCTCGGCCAAACAAGAATGGGCAGGTTGTGCCACAAGCTTTTGTGTGGTACAGACCTCGTGGGCGAATTATCTCTCACCGCTCTGAAATTGTGACCTTTGAGACCAGAAAGAAGAGCTGAGAAGAGGTGGTAGTGCTAGGTGAAGACACCATGTCATACCGAAGAGCAGTGCCTGCACCTTGTCCAGCCTCTGGGCCTCGCAAGAAACTCGTAAATTCTCTGAACATTATCCTTTTCAGGAATAAGGCAACTGTGGAGTAGTAACCCTCTCCATTTCCCTCTCTGTCTCTCCAACCTGTTTGGTTCCTTCGCCCAGCCTAGGGATTTCAGTGGAACAGATCCCTATGACTGAGGACAACATTAATTTGTTTCCAAGTCTCAGAACCTGCCCTGTCTTTAGCGTGAATAACAAAAATATTGCTACTCTATAACAGATTTTGCCTTCCTTGTAACCAGGGGAATCATTTCCTCTTAACAAAGAAGAAAAAAAAAAATAGTCTTAGAAATATCTCTCCAATGACACATCCCTGAGTTTCAAAAAAAAAAAAAAAAGGGAGTATATGGGTTTTACCCTAATTTTACCCCTTTGTTTTCATGCAGAAAAAATAATTTCTTGTATAAATATCATGGATTGATAAATCACGTTGGTGATCTAGTCCACTTAAACCCTGCTTCAGTGAAAAAGACAGATACAGATTATGTGACAGTTGCACAAAGAGGAAGGGTGCTACGATGCTACTATGTTTTCTCTAATATTGACAGTAATATAGCCTGCACAGTATTAAGCGTTTCAGCAAAAAAGCTTGTAATTCTGTAACAAAGCAAAGGCTCTTAGTTTCTTCATTTGCATATTGATATCAGGCTGCTTCTCCACTTCACTGCTGTTTGAGCTCTGGGAAAAAATAAAAATACATTCATGCTTGTACTTGGACTGAATTATGCTCATATTCTGAGTTTGTGAATGTCAAAATCTCCAAGCTTTAAACTTAGGATAAAAACTCTGGTGTCATAAGAGCTCCTGGATTCCTTCTAAAAATCCACTTGACATTAACAAATAGATTGGACAAACTGTAAATGCTGTTTCTCTAATGCTACCTCTGGGTGGAATTTCTATGGATAGTAAAGACTATATTAACATAACCTTTTCTAAACCAAAAAAATTGCACTGCTTCCCTGTTGCTTCATCGATTGCTTTTCCTAGTGTTTACAGATTAGAGTAACTTGCTTCAATATGTAATTTGTAAACTAACAAAGATTGCTTTAAATCACGGATTAGGACAACTCAGAAAGAAGTCAAACTGTTCAGAGTACAGCTGGTGGAAACAGTGTCTCACAGTATCTAAGGATAAACTGTCTTAACTTGCAGAAAGGAATTGACCCAGAAAATAATTTGTTGGAGAAAACACCATAGCAAGTTCTTTAAGTATTTCTTTGTTGTGTTATGTTACTTTTTCAAGCTTCAGTTGGAACAGCCCAATCCTTAGTCCCTTGGGACATTGACATCGGGTGACTTGTGCCATGAAGTTCTTCACTGGTCAGTGAAGTCATTTAGGATACTTGAGTAGATATTTTATGTTTAACATTTCTATGATTTACTTAATTTAGACAGTTTATTAAAACACTCCATGTGTTAAGTGTACTGGGTACAGCTAAGCACCCACCAGTTAGTTGCTCATTTACTTGCCCAGCCTAACGGGATGGGGAAGAGAATTAGAGGAGCAAAAGTAAAAAAACCCAAATTTGTGGGTCAAGATAAAGACAATTCAATTACTGGAGGAAAGAGAGGGAGATAAAAACAAAAAAAAGCGCAAAAAAACCCAACCAGAAAGTGATGCAGAGATGGTCACTCACTACCTCCTACCAGAAGAACAATGCCCAGCCAGCCTCTGGGGTACAGCTACTTTTAAAAGATGAGCCCCAAGCTTTACTACTGAGCATCATGTTATATAGCATGGATTATGCCTTTACCTACTCCAGGTCAGCTGTCCTTGCTGCGTCCCCTCCCAATCCTTTTCCCACTGTCAGTCTTCGAACTGGTGGGCAGACCCAGTAGCAGAGAGGGACTTGATGCTCTCCTATTCTCTTTATCACTGTCCTGTAACAGCTAAAATAGTGTTGTGTTATCAACACTGTTTCAGTAACAAATCTAAAAGACAGCACCACACAGGCTGCTATGAAGAAATTAGCTCTATCTCAGCCAGACATGATACAGATAAATGTGTCAGATGAGCACTTACACTTCGTAATGCTCCTTCATGACTTCAGCTGTAACAGAATCAGGCTGCTTTCCAGCCCTGAAGCCACATAATGAGGAATACAGTATATTGCCTGGTCCTTTGACAAATTTACTTTTCTGTCTTCAGCATCAGTGTGCAATCAGTACTCCCGATCCACAATGGAACATCTACTCTGCCAATGTTCTCCTCCTACTAAGAGTACAGGGGTTTTTTAGCTTGTGCGTTATATAGAAGCCCATAGTCTTTTCTGTTTTATGACATAAACTATTTTGTGCAAACATTCTAAATACTTTATTTGCTGTTATTTAAAGTCTGCAGGGCTACAGTTTGAAAATATTGATATGAGGTCTGTAGGGGTATTGCTTTTATTACTACATGGTGTATTATTGCAGTTTTTTACTCTAGACTTTATTTCATTTTAGGAGTCATTGGTGACGTGACTGCTAACAAACAAAATCTATGGATTTAAGAATCTGTCTCATAGAGAAAAGTACAACTGCAGGAATTATACCTCTGAAAGTAGGTTGGTGTTTTATATGTATTATTAGGTTCAGCTCCAAGTTAGTAGATGTTCATTTTGTGAAATAATATATTTGACATGTTATTACCTATACATTTCAGTACAATTTAGTGTACAAGGTCAGGATACAGCAAGGTAAGAGGAAGATTTGAAGATGATAGGTTGCCACAGGTTGACTATCCAGTAAAAATGGAAGTAGCTATGATTAGAACGAATGTTGATAACGACCTAAAAGCAGAAGATGATTTAATGAAAGGCAACTGACCAGACTTCTGCACAACATCCTTTTTGTTAACTCAGATGCTGGAGTGACGTTTAAGGCTATATATTACAGGCATAAGAGAAGTATATTAAAATCACTATTAAATTGTGCCTAAACTGAATGAAGTTGATAGTATTTTATTATTTAATTATTTACTCAAAAATATCCGTGTCTGATGAAATATGATTAAGAGAGTTCTATTGAGGACATACAATGAAAAGACGTAAGGGTAATGATAAGGGGTAATGACTTTAAACTGAAAGAGGGTATATTTAGAATAGATATTAGGAAGAAATTATTACTATGAAGGTCATGAGGCACTGGAACAAGTCACCCAGAGAAACTGGACTCCCCATCCCCAGAAGTGTTCAAAGACAGGCTGGATGGGGCTTTGAGCAACCTGGTCTAGTGGAATATCTTCTGACCCATGACAGGGGGTTTGAAACCCAGGGGGTTTTCCAACCCAAACCCTTCTATGAGTCTATGATTTGATGGTATAAGGTTCTACTTCCCTCTTTTTAGTGATGATGAAGACCTTGCTTTAAAAGAATGCTGTTGGACTATTCTTTATTAACTTTCTAGCTTTCTCCTGTACTCTATATTGTACATGAAGTACAAGTCCAAATAAGCCAAATTACTGATGTGCTTACTCATCTTCTTTGTTTTATATAACATGAGGCCTAATGTGAACCACAACAAAGTAAGAGGGACTTTTCAATTGAGATGGTCTGTTTTGAATCTGGTATACTAGTTGTTCCATAAAAGCCTGAAACTGCCATGTCTTAGACCCAAGTGTGAGAATTACTTTGTCATCTCTGCCATGATGTGAAACCTCCATTTTGTTCATCTGCATGGAAGACATCTCCCTCTGTCCTTCTCTGAGACCTTCCTGCTAAGTGTCAGCAGTTGTGTGATTCACCAGCAACGATGAATGGCAGGGTTCTGGGACTGGTGTGTAGGGTTCTGCAGCTGTGTGCTGCTGAGCTGATGACTGCTAAGTGGTGCAGATGTAGATTTCTTCCTCCCTTTTTAATGTGACCCTGCATGGCTGTGGCTATATCCATATAACAGTAACCAAGAAACTGATTACAGTTCATCACTAGCTCAACACATTAGAAATTTACGTAACATAAGCAAGACTTCATCATAAACTTATGTTTTAAATGTAGAATTGTAAAATTGAAGTCTGAAGAAATATGCTGAAAATGTCTTCAAAAGTCTTCAGGTAATTTATTTCCATAAGCATGTTTATGGGTGTCTCTAATACATCTGCTTTTTCTTTCAAGCCAAAATTAATACAACATACAGGTAATTTTAAACTGCTGAACAAATTCACCCTTAGGGCGTAATTCTGAGTTCAAATAGCTACTGAACTATGTTTCACTCAGTAACTTTGTTACAGTCTGTCAAGTTGAACTCATCAGCTGTTTTCAAGAATCCCTTTGCTGTGAGGCCTAAAAATTACCTGGAGCAGAGATGATGAAAATCATAATGAAGGAGAGGACATCTGCTTTCAAATGCTCCCATAGTTTCACATGTCATAGCCCTTTGCCACTAGAGGACAGCAAGACCTCAGAAAAATGGGGTTGTGTGAGGAGGTGGGAGAAAAGGAGAGCAATTACACAAAAGTTAAGACATTAGTCCAGAAGTTACGTGCTTCTAGACATAATTAAGCTTCTTAAAGAATTGAGTTTCGGAAGATATTTCAAGAGAAAATACAGAGGAGGCACTCAGATAAATAAATGCTGAAGTTTTAATATAATGCTTTGTCTGTCAGTCATAGATAATGTTATTTGAAAAGTACAATACTAATGAGCTTTGAAAGCTTTATGCTGTTTCCATTAAATTCATATATAGTTTTCTATTGATTTCCATCAAAATAGGGCTTTGCTTTGAAAACTTAAATAACTGGTAGGTGTTCTGATTTCTGATGAAGGAATTAGATACCCTTATGTAGGAAGGTTGTTACAGTCTGCTATGTAGATTGGAAATAATAGATGTAAAGCACTGAAAAGGAATCTTCTGCCTTCACACCTATCTATTTTAAGCACATTTATGTTTTAACTTCTAATGCATTAAATCTTTAGACATAACCTGTAGGAAATGTATTCAGAACAATGTAATTCATAATCAGAGTCAAAATTTACACCTTCATGGCTTCAGTATGTCATACAAGAAAACCTAATTTAATCTTTATGGCAGGTCTCTTTTGATAGTTCTCCATTAAAAGCTCAAAAGATGCTTTGAAATGACCTTAGTTTGTCATAAATGTGAATTGAGTTTTAACTAAAAATTCTGCAATTAGTTATAAACCTAGTAAGAACAGAGCTCTTGAACATCCATTTTATCATCACTGAATCATCACTGAACTGAGAAGGACATCTCAGATTTTGCAGTCTCATGGTAATTTTATTCCAGGCCAATTGGATTAATACTGTGTGTGGTCATGATGCTGAGAACAACTAATCTTGTTCACCAGAAAAGCAGGCTGAAAGTGAAGGAAATGTCCAAATAAATAGCAAAACAAATATATAATAATGACAAGTTATTGCTGGTGCCATGCTCTTTACTGCTTCAGCACAGAGCCAAAAAACTACAATGGTGCATAGGAAGGGATGAATATAGAAGAAATACGCTGAAGATTGCACCTAATAATTTTGAAGTCCACTTACAAGTGCTCTTTACAAAACCATCCGGTTCTAGTGGGAATATGAAATTCAATAGGACTCAAGTGAAATTTCTTTAGTACTTTCATGCTGCATTGTTCATCCCCAGAACATCTGTCTTCTTGGCATAGGCAAGTGTCCCAATATCTTATCCTGCTCTAGATTTACATATTAAGCATCTAAATCTGAACTAAATTTCCTTCAAAAACATGAGGAAGTTGTACTGCCACCCAATATGAAAGGTTGATACCTGAATGAGTTCAATGGCTTCTTTAGCCTACCGCAATTAGACCCTGCATCTTCTGTTTCCCAGAAGGGTGCCCTGACCAAGGGGCTGTAGGGAGGACTGGGCTCAGACCTTCTGCAGTTGTCTGGGGAGAAGTAATATGTCCTACAGTGTGCATTTTATGAGACTGTAAAGAACGGTCAGAATCACGATTCTCTAATTCAGTGATAAGAATTTATCCTCTTCCAGCAGGCTAAAAAAGCCATGTATTCTGTCTCCAGATGTACCCAGCTGTACCCAGATGAGGTTGAAATTAACTCCTATTTCATTTCATATGTCCAATTCTGGGAAGAACCTGAGATCTCAGGAGTGATCAGGTTTGAATCATTATCATTCGTCATCATTCCTTTAGGTAGCTACTGTTTCTGACATTCGGTATTCTGTATGTGATCAAGTGCGACTTTCCCCCTGTGGTGTCTAGAGAAGTCAGACATTTAAAGCTGTGGATTGCACTGTCAAGGCAAGAGGCAAAAGACTTTGGTGTGACAGTACTAGAAGATTCCATATCTAAGTGTCTTTCTAGAACAGTCTTTATTCAATGATGCAAATAGTGACAGTTCACTAAGGTACCAATTTAGCAATGTCCTTAATCATGTCTAATCTGTAATCATGTGAGTATTTAATTCGAAATCCAAGAGGCTAATTCCTTCCTGCCATTTTTTTTTCTTGCAGTCTGTGCCACCCTTATCTTTAAGCACAAGCAATTTTGGTTTTAGGTGTTATAAGGACAGTCACGTAGATTTTTTTCTTCTGACTTGATTAAATGCAGAAGAATTTATGCTGAAATCCTGTGAGAAGACATTTGTGCTGAAATCCCTACATTGTTAGGTTAGTGGTAAAAGTGCCAGCAGAGGCATAGCATGTGGGAGGTTGAATCCCAGCTTTAAGAATATAAATACTAGAAAGCTTCCAAGAAGTTATTAACCTGTGTATTTGAAACTCTGATGTTAGCTCTGAATGAGTTGTATCAAGCAATTAGAAGCTCTGAACTTCTGCCTTCCAGGGGAAGATCCTTTTCATCTAGCTGAAAATTAAATACTATTTTCCTTTAGTTTTTCATTGATCCCCCCAGTTTTAATCGCATGGCTTGGAGTACTCATTGTTGAGGTGTGCTGTGATATTTTATTATTTGTATTGCTGAACAGGATATAATTTCAAAAATTAATCTGAGTGGTGTGGAAATTGCTGAAATTAATGAAAAATCTTGGGTATTTGGAGTTCTTGTTATTAGATAGAGAATGTAGTTACTTGTTACTTGTGACATTAGTTCTACATTAATGAGCTGAAACTGAGAACCATGTGATGTAGAATTTTATCTCTAAATCATTATATGGCATAATTTTGAGTCAGGCTATGTAGGTTCCTAGATTTTTTTGTGTGTTATTAGACTAGCAGGTTTTTTTAGCACTTCATTGTCTATTGTATTTAAATTCTATATATGAGACATGTATTGAAGCCAAATTATGTCTCTCTTTGTATAACTGCAGCATATTCTGAATATCCTGAGGCTATAACTGACCGGCACACAGAAAGATTAGGTAACCATTGCATAATGACTGGGGAAGAGTGGAACCGCATATACTCTTTTAAACCTATGGAATTAAAAAAATGTGACTCAGGCTTTAGGGTCACGTGTATTTTAAATCAATTTACAGCTTATTTAAACACACTGAGCCTATGTTGTGGTACTGGTGAAACTAGACCAATGGGCTATAATAAGAAAAACCTTTAGTTAATTGTTTTTCTGAATCATGTGAGGCATGCCATTCTAGTAACACTTCTGGGACTACTTTAGACTGAAGGTGGAAAGCTCTGTGATTACATTCCAGATTCATGCCACAAGTCATCTTATTTCAGGAGTTTTATAGCAATGAATTGTGACCAGAGATAACGGGAAGAAGGAAAAAAAACCTTGATTGTAGTGCATACCATACAAATGGGCATCTGTTGAGTTTTCTGTGATATGTTAATTGGTATCTTCTGCCTCCACATTTGGTGTGGCTTTATTTTTTAAGTTGTGAATATGTATATGTACCTTGAAACTGAGCATATTCATTATTGGACAGGAAATGTGGTGGTGATTTTGAGAACTTCTGGAAGTCTGGGACTGAGAAATATCTCCACAATGTCAAGTGGTAAAAGCTCTAATCAGGTAGGTCAGATTGGTTGTTGCATAGTGAAATATGCTGAAGATTGCCCACTGTAGACCTGCTAATCAGCTCCACTGTCCACCAAGTTTGATGTTGTAGGAAGAGTCAACTCATATGTACACATGTCGTACAGATTATCAGTTTTGGGCCCCTCACCAGAGGGAAAAAAAAAGACATTGAGGTGCTGTAGCAACAGCAACAAAGTGCAACAAAGCTGGAGAAGGTTCTAGAGTACAAGTCTTATGGGGGGCAGCTGAGGCAGCTGGGATTATTTAGTGTGGAGGAAAGCAGGCCCAGAGGAAAGAAGGGTCAGAGACCCTCTACAACGACCTCAAAGGAGTTTGTAGTGAGGTGGGGGTTGGCTTCTCACAAGCAGCAAGTCATAGAGCAAGAGGAAGTGGNCATGGAGAAAAGACAATGCTTGATGTGAGGTACAATCTTTAATACCTGTTGGTATCTCAAGGACATTAGAAAACTGTCTTTGCAGTCACAAGGGCTAAACTCCTTTTAGAACACTTCTGCTCTGCACAAAAAAAGCAATGAGAAGAGAGACCTAACTCCCTAGAGCAGTTTCTAAGAAAAAA
>VYZS01014446.1:10465-24392 GCA_013400695.1 Neodrepanis coruscans | reverse complement strand
GCCAGTGTCTCATCACCCTCAAATTAGAGAATTCATATGTAATACCTAATACATAATATAAACCTTCTCTCTTTCAGTTTAAAGTTATTCCACCTTGTCCTGTCCTTCCATGTCTTTGTAAAAAGTCTCTCTCCATCCTTCTTATAGTCCCCTGTCAGATACAGGAAGGCTTCTGCAAGGTCTCCCCAGAGCGTTCTCTTCTCCAGGNACATAGCAAAAATATTTATGTATTTCCTCATTCCATTGTGAATTCAGAAACAAGTCTATACATGTAAAGGAAAAAAAACTGAGATGACCTTAGAAACTGTGAGTGAAATATTTCACTGAATATAAATGATTAGCACAGGAATTGCAATCAAATTGTCATTGAATCTCAGAATTCAGAAGTTAAATAAGAAAATCGATCTTCACAGGAGTTAAATTTACATTTTTAGACATTTCTGAACACAAGTAATGTTGAGCAATATAATTTTAAACATTTCAAAATGTCCTCAGAAAAGAGCATACTCATATACAGGAAGATGGTTTAACAAGAACATTTGCCGCTTTTGTTTCATATTCTCAGTCACCCAGAATATTAACAGTCAGATTACATAGATTTACAAAAAATACTATAGTTACAAAGTTGCACAGTTTCTTACTCTGTATTTTAAGGTATGAAGTGAAATATCACAGATCTATTACTTTTGTATCATTTTCTTTAGACCCACTCATATGCTTATATTTTTGAAAATTTTGTCTGGAAGTAAAAAGTGAATAGTGAGCATCATGTCCTAAATTACACCAAACCAGAATAATTTCTTATGTTTAACTTACTTTCAATACCATTCTGGATACAAACAAACTGTAATACTGGACTGTTTAAGTATCGTTTCTCAATGATGTATTGTAGAGCGTAATGTATGTTTGGTTTTATTAATTTCAGATAATTACAGTGATAATAAGGTTGCTTCAATGGAGTCATGCACCGTATTTACAAAATATCTGTTAACTTGTTTAATGATCAGCATATATATAAAGCAGAATGTTTCAGTGGAACAGATTTAAACATAGTTCCTTGCTAGAGCTCTAAGATTAAAGCTGCCATTGCCAAATATATATTTCATCCTGTATTCGAATTATTTCACTTTCAATAAGGTTTCTGTAAAGTTCTATAAAATGGTTGCCAAAGAGGCCTAGCAAAGTTTTACCCTCTAGTTAGATGACTTAATGAAAAAAGTGTTAGAAAATAAATAAGAAGCCACATTGTTTTAAAATTTTACAAGGTATTTCTCATATCAGAGAAGAGATGAATTCCTATCATCCTGTTTACTTCAGTTCTTTTCCCTGCCCTCTGAAGAAGCATGTCACCGAGTCATCTGGAATACAGAGATATACAGCTACTCAGAAAATACAGAGAATACAGAAAGTGTTTAGACCTCATGGGACCAATGATAGTTGGCAGAATGGAAATTATCTCAATATAGGGAATAAACTTATAGGAAAAAATCAGCATGAATAGTCATCTTTGTTTAAAGTGAAGGCATATGCACAATAAGGTGGAAAACAGCATCAAAACCTACTGTCATTTGGGTTTCATTAACAAGCACTGTAATAGGCTACAGAGGGAAGTTGGTTTTGAGTCACTATCCCTGGGGGTGTATAAAAGTGGTCATTGGGGACATGGTTTAGTAGTGGACTTGACAGTATTAGGTTTAAGATTAGATTCAATCATCTTAAGGGGCTTTTCCAACTTGAATGATTCTGTTATTCTATTATCTTGAGATTCAGTTGCCTAGATACATGCATTTGGCAGAACTTTAAGCAGTTTGAAATTTCTGGTGCTCCGAAAGGACAAAGGTGTCCCACAATTCCTACATCACATCATCATACCAGGCCAAGCCCAAATGCTTTAAATACTCAAGGATATCTGACTTGTTTTGTTAATCTGTGTGTAGGTATCTAAATCCTTTTCTGTCAATGAGTTTAAGCAAAAATTAAAGACTCAAACTGTAGGAGACTGGCACTACCTTCAGGAGCACCAAAGGATAGACAAAATGACTTAAACTATCTCAGTGGCACCAAGTGTCCATGGCTAGCCAATCAAGTTGTCTCTGTGAGGTAGGATTCAGCTCAGGTTGAAGGGTGAAGAAGTTCCACAAAAACAAAGAATCTCTTCTTCCACTGGAGTTGAGAATGAACTGTTAATGCAGCCTGGGAACTATTTCAACAGGCTCATCTCCATAGTGTATCTTGACAGTCTGAAGTTCAATTCAGTCATCCTTATACAGGTATTTTAGTACCAACTGAGATGCTTGCAGGTACCAATGATATGAAGATGGCTTGAAAATACTATAATACATCAATCAGCTGGACTCTCCGTGGTTTCTCAAGTGGTTCAGATAGTTGGCATTATATACATAAAAATGGTGTTATATTTATAAAACAGGGTTTATTTCATGGTCTGCAATAAAAGAGAGATTATTGTGCCTGAAAAAAAAAAAAGAAGGAAAAAAGATAATGCACTAAATGTGAGTGAAAAGAGGGGGGAAACCCATAGTAAATATTAAAAACAAACAAATAAAACCCCCCAGTAAAACCTTCCTCAAAAAAAAAAAAATTACTTTAGAGTTATGGTATGCTTAAAAATCATTATCTCCAGAGTAACATGTATTAAACTGGGGGCAGAGGTGTTTGGGAGGTTTGTGGGAAATCTGAATTTCTAGAACTATTCAGTAACTACTGTTCTGGGATTTCTGGCATCCTAGTGGGAAGCAAGAAGTAGTGGCTATTTCTCTTTTGGGAGCTGATAATCACCCTAAGTGTGATGATTTCTGTTTAGTTAAAATGCCTTAAGTGAAGAAGATCCAAGGTTGGTAACTACTTTTCCCAGCTTAAAAAACAACAAAACCCAAACCAGCAACAACAACAAAAACATCATTGAAATTAATTTGGCCACAAAAACAATGGTCTTTGTACATATCTCTCTTACTATTTACTTGAAATATAAATGTGTCCTAGGAGGCCATGGAAACATGTTTCCTATTCATTCATTTCAGTCTCCTGCAGAGAATTTCCACTGTTTTTGCTATACAAAATAAAGAGAGACTTATGAAAAAACATTTATTTTTAATAGTGCTAAGCAAGATTTATCCACATACCCTTGAGAACTACATCTCCAACGGGATGAAGTAGAAAAGTCACATTTGAATATATTAAGCTTGACTCTTAAGAATGTTAGTAGTTCTGCTTTCACTTGCATCTAGAAAATTGATTGTTCTGCTTATTAAGAGTAGACACAAGATCCTTTTTCTACACTTGATTTCAAGCTTAGTAACAGGCTAACTTAAAGTTAACTTCATAGAACAAAAATAACTTTTGATTAGATCAAAAGTGTGATAGTTCCTGTGATGTTTTAAACCATATATGGCTTCCATAGCAGCTTAATTAGTTTCCTTATCTGTGGTTGATGAGTGTCCCTGTCAGATAAATCTGAATGAGGTTTGACCTAGAAGTGAGCATATCTAGGACTCACATTTATACCATGAAAGAAAACTCGGGATACTGTTTGCACTGAATTAAATGAGATGAAATGTAAGAGATGGTCAGATCATCGTCCATATAGAAAAATCATCATAAACAAGATTTTGTAAGAGAAAATCTAATTTGTTTAGCTCAGAAAAATCTGTGCCAAAAGGAAACATGTTTGTATTTTATAAGCAAAGCACAATATTAAAACATATGACCTATCTAACATGTAGGTAAGCAAGTGTAGATAGATAGGAAATTGTGGCATTGTTGATTTCTAGATCTTGATCAATATCATCTAATTTTCCTTTAATTTCTTTTCTGCACAATCATTGTGGGATGTTCTAGCAGAATACAGACAGAGAACAATTAAACACTAAGGATCTGATTGTTCTCCATTGCAAAATAAAAAACCAGGAAAATTTAAAAAATTTATTTAAAACTTTTTTTTAAACATAGCGCAAATCAGTCCATTTCTGCTGTTAACTTATATCTATAAATTTTGTATGTGTGAAGTTTTGCTTATGTTTTCCAGAGTCCTTTATTCTTCATGAGAACGACACTTTTGAGAGTTCATGTAGTTCTGAGTTTATGAAAATGGTAGGGATAAGCAGGGGCCAGGAGCTAATTAGATTCCTTGGAACAATCTGTGTTGTAGGAAAATTTAAAGATTTCAAAGTTTCCAGTTCTCCTGCAGTCTAAAATTTCCAAATGTTTTTTGATAATGGGAGATATCCATACAATTATTTTTCAGCAGCACTGTTCTCCAGGCAACAGCAAAATCTCGTAATGTTATAGTAGTGTTTTAGGTCTTGTTTTAGATCTCTCTTACCGTCTGCAGATGAATAAACAATTGGACAATGCTTATTTCTATGCCATTTAATGGCAAATTGGTTCCTGTGTGGTGATCTGGATCTTTCAGAACTGAAGAAATTGGCTGTTCTGCCGTCCAGTGTTTCCAATTCTTTTTTTAGGTCCATTGTGGACAGATATCCTAGGCAGTAAAAATATTCTTTGATGGTTTCAGGATAGAATCCCTTGCCTGTTAAGTGCCCTCCAGGGAATGATAGAAATGATGATCCATTAAAAGAACATAGTGGAATTGTCACTTTCACCGCACAGGATTTGCTGGCATCATGGATATTCTTAGCCTGGGAAATTAGAGATAAAAATTCATTTGCAAAATTGTTCCCTGCAGTCTGTGCTTTGCATAATTTACTTTAACTTAGTCATGCAATGATTCTTGCAACATTTCACTTGAGAGCAAATTCTAGTTTTATGCTCTAGTTTACATACAAATTTCCTGACATACAGTCCACTGTTTCTTTTGTATTAAAACATCATCTTATTTTTAATTAAACCTTACTGCAAACTATCCAATTCCCCTATTTTGAGTGATCCATTTCAATTACAGTTTTAACTTTTTTGGACTTTCATGAGAATATTGCAAGCCCTTGTTAAGCAGTCAAAAGGGATGTCAGCTTTACAATGTTTGCAATCTAGTATTCACTATCAAGAAAATAGAATCAGGAAATTAGGATATAAATGTTGAGAACTTAGTATTCGTAAGGAAGAAGCAACACATGAGATCAAAATATTTAGCAGTTTTTCTATCTGGCTCTGAATGTGTCAAGCAAGGTCAATTTAATGGAAAATATGGTCCTTGGAATACAACTATTTTTGGTTATGCTGCTTGCATGCTTTCAGTCTTTTTCTGGCAGAAAGTGATAGACATGCTTGTACTGTCCCTAGAAAATATGTTTGACAGAAAATAACCCCTTCCTTTCTGCTCAAAGTACTCTTTCAGAAGAGAAAAACTGTGCAGCAATAACCGCTTCTCCCTACATTAATAGCAAAAACTTCCATGAAAATGGCTCCCTTTGATCACTAAGTTATTTTGATTATGAAATACAGCGATGGTGAAGAATATTCTGCTGGGAGGAAATAACAAGGTTTGCTATGATCAAAAGACTGTTAGAAGCTGGTATTCAGTGCAGCAGTGTACGACTGCTGATCAAGCAAATTTTCCTATGCCTATCAGTTTGTATTGCATCAACTTTGGGAAAATTTTTCAACTACCTTTTCTTTTCTCTTGATAAACCATTTCAAGATGCCCATATTGGTTTAAAAACAATGTCAAAAACAATGTTTGATGACAATATCATAAAACAAGTAAATGTTCTAAAACAATGAGCCAAAGTTAGAGCAAATATCATCTATCCTGACCTGTTTTCTTTCTTTGTAGAAAGTCTTCTACCTTAGCAGTAGGACTAGAAGACAAAGAATATTAAATGAAAAGGAAAAACTGAGCAATGGCCAGGCAGTGGACAGTAGAACTACATTAGTCAATATTTAATATATTTCTATTCTTCTGAAATATGAAAGTATTTATATAAAATATTAATTAACAGCCAACACGGTAGAACTGTATCCCTTTTAATTACACTTAAAACTAAATTGTATAATTAAAAAATATATTCCAATAAATCTCAAGACTAAGATCAACCTAAGTGGAAATACAGCAGAGTGACTCATCTTGGTTACAACATCTGAGATGGGCACAATAAAGCGCTTAAGATGTTAGCACAAAGAGCATCTTTCTAACAACAAAGCAGAAAAAGTAGATTCTGGAGGTCTTTACTTATTTAGAAGAAAGGAAGAAAGGAAGAAAGAAAGAAAGAAAGAAAGAAAGAAAGAAAGAAAGAAAGAAAGAAAGAAAGAAAGAAAGAAAGAAAGAAAGAAAGAAAGAAAGAAAGAAAGAAAGAAAGAAAGAAAGAAAGAAAGAAAGAGAAAGAAAGGTGTTTAAGTGTTAATTTACTTTACAAAACTTCTTGAAAAAAATATAAGCATTCATTCAGAAATACTAATTTCAATTTTCTTGGCCCCGTCCTTGGCATCACAGTTACCCTGTATCTACTTTGTTTTGGTAGGCAAAAATATTTGTCTAAACTATGACAGCTGACAGGTATTCAAATGCACTATGTTATGATAATAATGTTGAAACGTTTAGACAAGAGTCAGTCAGCTGAGCCCTGTCCAGAACAGCACTTGTCTTTTTTTTTTTTTTAACAAGACATTCAAATAAAAAATGAGATACGAACAGAACTGTTGATGACATTTAACCTAAAAATATATATGTCGCTTCTTTAACAAAAAAACCCCATGTTTACTAAACTATAGCTATTCTATATATTTAGATATTTGCATAGGTACTGTATATTTAGAAGAGAGAAGAGAAGAGAAGAGAAGAGAAGAGAAGAGAAGAGAAGAGAAGAGAAGAGAAGAGAAGAGAAGAGAAGAGAAGAGAAGAGGAAGAGAAAGAGAAGGGAAGGGTGAAGCTATTTCCCCTTGTCCTGTCACAACATGCTCTTGTAAAAAGTTTCTCTTCAGTCTTCTTGTAGGCTCCTTTCAGGTACTGAAAGGTCACAGTTAGGTCACCCCTAAACCTTCTCCTTTCCAGGCTGAACAATCCAAATTCTCTCAAACTTTCCTCACAGAAAAAGTGCTCCAGCTCTCTCAACATTTTTGTGGCCCTCTTCTGAACTCCAACAGGTCAATGTCCTTCCTTTGCTAAGGACCCTAGAGCCAGATGCAGCACTCCTGGTGGGGTCTCACCAGAGCAGAGTAGAGGGGCAGAATCACCTCCCTTGACCTGCTGACCACACTGCTTTTGAAGCCCAGGACATGGTTGGTTTTGTGAGCTGCAAGTTGCCAGGTAATGTCTGGCTTCTCATCTTCCAGGACTTCCCTGAAAAATCTTGTTTCCCTCTTCTCTTTCTTACTCTTCCTTGCATCTTGTATGCACCTCCACAGGCCCTGTTGAAATACATGAAATCACAGAATTCCAGAACAGCAGAAGATGGAAGGATTCTCAAGACATCATCTGGTCCAATCTTTTATGGGAAAGGGAATCTAGATGAAGTAATCTAGCACTCTGTTCAATTGCTCTAGGTCCCTTCCAACTGAAATAGACTCTTCTATTCTATTCTAAATATTTACAAAAGCTATGATGATTAACCATATGGATTGCTGTCTAGAACTCTGACAAAGCATAAGGGCAAGAAGAAAACCAGTGGAATCAGCTCAGCTGATCACTAACATCTTCACATCTACCATTTTTCATTAGGTCTATGCCCTGCTATCAGAAAAGTCCTCATAGGTCAATTTGGAAGGTTTTAGACTCATATATGCAAATGCTGAATGATGAAATTCTACAATATAAAAGGTATTCTTTGGGACCTTTAAAGGACACTCTTTCCTTACAGCTTGTCTATCACACAGGTGTAATTGGCAAACTTGCTGAGAGTTCACTCAATCCCACTGTCATATTGCTGAAGAAGATGTATTTTATGTGATTCCTCAAGGAAAATTCTTGATTATTCATTGTCTTTCAGAGTTTAAATTTCATCACCTGCTTAATATGGCAATATATACTAGTTAAGGTTTGCTTTGCAGCCAACAATTGAAGCTATTTCCACATGGACTACAGGATTCTAACTGTCTCTTTTGAGTGGCTTGGATAATCGGAAGAACAAAATATAACGAAAATTCTTTTCGCTTAACATCATGTTCATTGTACAAGTCTCAACTTCTGGGGAGAAAAAATTAAATCTCTTCTGTATTGTGCTAGTCCTCACAGCTTTCATGACAAGATCTAATATCCCTAAAGGAGCAAAATAGTCATTAGTTCTAGACATGGGTGCCTCAACATTGCTTCTCAAAATACAGAGTGAAGGTACACCAGGTAGAAATGAACAAAGGTTAGTCCAAGAATATCACAAAACATGGTAGTTACCAGGTGTCCTGGTTTGGATGCTAGGAGGCATTATCAAGTGACGAGAGATCTGATAGAGTAACAACAACTGAAAGAATTTTATTTAATAAACAGTAAAACATGACAATAAACACAAAGAAAGGACAAACTATGCTCTTCTGGAATGGCTGCTGGTCTGGTGGAGCAAGGGAAGGGAGGGAGGCTGGCCCATGGATGGTGCTAGTCCCACTCTGGAGCTCCTGGAAAATACAAAGAATTAAAGGAAACCCCGAGGGTGCAAGGGGAAGAGATACCACTGCTACGTGGTCCTCAACAGCACATTGCCTCCTCTGTGGATCCACCTGTGCTGCTGCCCAGGCTGCGGGAAAGAGCCAAGAGAGCAGGGGACGAAAGCCGAGCTGTGAAAGGAGAGAGGATTTCTGTGCCTGCTGTTTTTATAGGGTGCCCATTCTCTCATTTTTTTCAGGACACTCTTCTGGGGCAGGCCACCTCTTCATTGGATGATGGCACTGGGCACTGCCTCCGCTCCAAGACTTCACTATGAGGCAACACGGCAGCATTCCTGCCAAAGTGCCTCATGGCAGCAGTTCGCCAGGAAGGGGGGGTTCCATTGCCCTGCAAGTGCCATGGGGCACCAGTCACAGGAAACCTGCTGCTGGCATCAGCTAACCCAGCGCTTTCAGCAGTGGCTAGCCTCACATGGCACTGCCGAGGGGCAGCACCTATGCAGAGCCTGCTGTGAGGGCCGCTGCCACTACACTCGCTGCTGCCTGTGCCCACCATGGGCCAGTGCACATGCAGGCAGCCAGGGACTGGTGAGAGCCACTGTGTGCCCTGGCATCGCTCCCGTCACTTGGGCTCCAGGCCAGGTGTCATGGAGTCACGTCGCTGCTTGGCAGGCATGCGTACGGGCAGGGGCCAGTGGAGTGGCCAGGCAGCTGCTGACAACTCCACGGTGGTCTCCATGTGCCCCGTCTGGTGCCATGCCTGCCCCATCACTGCCACGCTGCATTGGCCCAGCCTGTGCGCTCTGCCACGCCCATCGTGAGGGCCAGTGGGTGCCCACGATGCACCAACCGACAGACTGGTCAAGGCGCGCTCAGCCACTGCCACTGCATGGCTGGGGCCGGCCCGTGAGGTGCAGTGCGGACGCTGACAAGCACTGTCAAAGTGGCACCGGAGAGGCGGGTGTGCCGCTATTCAACACTTGCTCCCTGCTGCCGCTTGGCAACTGCCACTGGGCAAGTACACATCAGCCTGACAGACAGACAGACCCCTGGGAACAACCCCTTCCCTCCACCCTAGCAAACCCCCCGAAAACCAACCACCCTCCCTTCCCCCACTAAGAAACTCCTTGGAAACAAGCCCCACTCCCCTCCTGCACGGAGAAGGGAAAGGGAAAAAAATGTTTTAAAATGAGACCATATTCCACTCCACAACACCAAGTGACAGAGAGGTACTAATAGTCCCATGCAGAGTGGTTACCTAAATCTCCTCACTGATTAGAAGCAGTAGATTAGTGTTATTTGTATACTAATACTGCATCAATTTAATGAATGAAAATCATAAAATCTGGGTGGGGAAGTGAACTTGTTCTGGCAAAAGGGTGACAGACCACCATTGACAGATATCATCGATCTCCAGATAGAACAAAATTAAAAGAAATTTAGCAAAATGTAATGCATTACAGTAAAAGTAGGTTAAAATGGGAAATATGTTCCTCCTTTTAAATGTAAGAGTTGTGCATATATTTCAACTACATTAGTCACAAGTCTGAGGTGTCTGTTAATTCCCCAACAAACACCATTTAATATGAGATAAAGGGCTCTGCTGTGCTTAATATCTACATCCAAAGTTCCCCGTGTGCACCAACAAAAGAAATTTTGAAGGAAAAAATTTATCACTGAAGGTAAAAATTGTCAGAGATTTTTATAATCCCATAAATACAGTATGTAGAAAATTTACATGATTATTTAGTAGATACTATCCTAAACTATGTGTGCTGATATCCATTGTGTGGAAAAATGAATAGACCTCCTGTGTGTGTTTGTTGTTGTTATAAAAGGTTTGACATCTTACTAAGAAAAAGCAATTAAATCCCCTGTTCTACATAACTTGGCTGATCTCATAGGCTGGGATAAATGCCATGAGTTTTTTTTCATACATTTCTGTACAAATTAGAGGAATTTAATTTGTAAAGGCTGCTTCTAGAGTATCTAATCTCAAAATCATGTGGGGAATAAAGAAATGAGAAGGAATGTGAAAAGCAATGCTTAAAATGTACTATGCAGCCATCAAATAACTGCAGAAAATAAATGCTGCTAAGTTAAAGACATCCATGCAAAAATACAGTTTCGTTATTAGAAACTGCAGATATCAGTGTGCATTTTTGAAAGAAATTAATATTTTTGAGACAGGATGGTATTTTATCTGGTCTAATATTTTATGTATTCCAGGCTGCTTCATTCTTCATATTTACTTCTTCTGGCAATACCTATGACCTGGTTTGACACAAAGAGGTTTACAAAAACACTAAGAGACTCATCACTGTACTTTTAAAAGGACTACTCTCAGTGTTAAGAGTGATGTATTAGATTTCCAGTTTAAATAAGGGCTGCTTTACTATCCAGCTGCTGATTCCTGATATGTCTTTTTCTCTGTGATTCAGGACTCTGTCACTATTTTTATTCTCTTTCTGTGAAGACACTGAATCACTGTAACCCATTACCTTCCAGGCTCCTAAACAGTGTTCTGAATTCTTCTGCAACATTTCCTACAAGCCTTATGTTGTTTTGTAGCATTTTCTATATTCCTTTCAATATCACTAATATTTGAATGTTTTCTCACAAATTTGACAAGAAGAGGACAGTGTTTTGGGACCCTGAAGATATATTGGGGGGAGGGGGGACAGGGGGAAAGAAATTTCTAATATCTTGTGTACTACCCTACTGTTCAGAAAGAGAAGAATCATCCTAATCCTTCCCTTTTGCATAGTTCTTATCCAGAATTTGGTTAACTTCTTTTTGTTTGAACTGGCTCAGTACTTCAAGACTCATATCTCCTCATGTCCTCACCATATGCTTATATCTCCTCATCTCTTCTCATCATTTATCATTCATTCAGTCTTTTCATCTGCACATTTTACTGGCAGTGATTTTGTGTTTACTTCTGGTTCACTGATTAAACACTGAACAGTGATGGAAATTATCATGTCTATGGGACGTCAGTAGAAATTCATAATAAGAAATTGTATTTCAACTATCTGTTATCTGGTTTGTATTCCATTTCATGTTTGCGTTATTAATTTCAACTATCTCCAGGTTATATCTCTCAACCCAAAATTTCAAATGATGGCTTTTCTTCCATCTAAGAATTATATACAAATGCTTAAAGACTATCCCACTGAGCAAGATTTGTTGTCTGGATAGTAAGAAATCCAGTAATAAGTTTCATAAACAATATGTTGACTAGAATCCTGTGGCATCCACAGTTCTTGACTCTGCTAAGCTGTTACAGGTTGGCTAAACTGTCATATCTTTCTGTTGGAGGCTTTATTCTGAGATGGCTTCACATTTAATTTTCTTTCTAAAAAAATATTTCAAATACACTCTATACTTGCATTTAACATGCCAGCAAATTTTGAAAGAACATATTTATTATTTGTACTCATTGGTTCTAGTGATGACTAGTATTATCAAAGTTCTTTTCAATGCTAAATGTTTCTAGTTCATTCAGCTCTCAGAATTACTTACAATCACATCTTTAATACTTAAATACTAATTGCACATCCACATTAATTTTTTAAGATCCATATGTGACTTCCAAGTACATTATGTGGTGTTTCCTCTTTCTGATCTTTTGTAAGGTTCCTGCTGCCCTCTCTGAGCTCTAGATGTGCTTTGCTTTGGAGTGGCACTATGTGAATGCTTAACAAAGGTATTAGAAAGCCCTATTCAGACTTTAGTATGGAAATGGCTCTTGACATCTTGTGATAATGTGTATCAGGAATAGTGTCGCCAGTAGGACTAGGGAAGTTATTCTTCCCCTATATCTGGCATTGGNAGATGATGTACTCAGTGACATGGTTTAGATGATGGGATGGTGTTGGGTAGGTTGATAAATTAGGTAATAGGTTGGACTTGATGATCTCTATGGTCTTTTCTAACCTTTTTAATTCTGTTAACTCTGTGTAACATATCTGCTTTCAGCCCTCATTTTTCTTTCATCTTAACACAAAAATAGTAGCTATTTATATAATTAATGAACAAGAAAAGCAACTAGAGGCTTCTCTGATGTTGTACTTGTATGTTACAGGCGTAACATGAGCTTATTTAAACAAGCTGAGCGTGTGCTACAGCAAATGAAGCATAGTAAGAATTTTTCTTGGCTCTTAGTCTAACTGACATAGCTCTGTCGAGGTTTACATGCTTCAACATGCTTCTTCAACACACCAATTGTTAACACGTCCACAATACCTATTGGGAACAATCCTGAAATAGTGCTGTGTGGTTTCTGTCCAAGGAAGTATTAGCATATGTTAAAATAATTGAAACCTCAGATGACTATCTAAAATGTAGACATTTAGATTTTGTTAGAAGAATTCACTTAAAGTTTCCTGGTTTTATGTATTTTTTTCTAACAAGAGTTTTGCTTCAGGACAAACCATACTGCAGTTAATAAAAATGCTGCTGTGTCACTTGTATCAGACCTTTTCATTAACATATAGAGAAAAAAAATTTTCCTTTAGTAAAAATGCATGGTTTAAGCAGAGGATTAAATGTCATGTTCTGAACAGAATCAGTGGCCTGGAGCAACTGTCTCTAGGAAATCATGGAGCTTCTTTATGAACTTGTGTTAATAACACAGAAAACTAAAGGAAAACATTATTAATATTTTCTTTATCAGCCCACCATGTGCTAACTGGACATAAAATCAATATCAAGATGACTGATATCTAATATAGCTTTTTTAGAATAGTTGTAACCTCCCATTTTAGTGCAAGTTATTTGTCATATTTTATTGGATGGAAATGCACCGTACTTATTTCTCTTAAGCAGTATTCACAAATAAGTACCTTTGTGGACTTCTACCTTGTGAGATCAGCTGTCAGAGAAACTGAATGTTCTTCCCATGTTTATCAAGGAATCAATCCTCTCTTCTAGCAGGCATCCAGCATGATGTCCACACAAAAAAAAATGTATAGGTAGAAAGACAAAATGGGAGCTTGGTTTTCTTTACAGCATATTTTTTTTTTCACCTCTGTCTTCTAAAAATCTGGGTAAGAGGATGAGTATATGTAAGATGTTTTTTGAGCTCTCTAAAATTTGCTTTATAATTTTCTGGTGGGCATTACAGAAATACAGAAATTTGGGAAGGCTTTAAATGAAGAGAGACAAGTATTATCTCTACATTTAACACAGATTCTATTTTTATTTCCTTTCAGTAAAAGCACTAGAACCTGCATGATACTTATACTATATTATTTGCACTATAAAGAAATGATTTTACATGGAATCATAACAAAATACATTATATATCATGTTTCCACTATTTATCTTTTTTTTTTTTTCTTTTTGTTTTTCTTGTTCTTTTTGTTTTTCTTTTTAATATTCTATTTTCTTTTTCTTTTTCTTTTTCTTTCTTCCT
>VYZS01014445.1:23852-43017 GCA_013400695.1 Neodrepanis coruscans | reverse complement strand
CTCCTCATCAGTGCTCATCACCTTCGCAATCACAGTCTGTCCCACCACAAAGTGGTCCTTGGTGTCTGTCACAAACTTGTCACTCATGCTCTGTGCAAAGGAAACAAAGAGCAAAGGTTACTGAGTACAGGGGCTACCTATCGACCACCCACAGTGCTGTTCAGGAGGGTTTGAGTCAAGACTTTATGAAAACGCGTAAGAGAAATTAACGAAGACTAACAAAACCCCATCAATTAAAATTAATTAATGAAGTCACATGAAATCCTTGTTGAATCTTGAGCTCACTTGAATAAAATCCTTCATTTCATTTTGGAAGTGAATTAAAATGCAAATCTCAACTTTTATCCTGCAGGAGGAAACGCAGGATAAAGCTGTGCAAATGCAGGGTCTGCAACCCATTTTTCCCTCCTTTTTTATTGTATCTTTCCTAAAAGCCATGTTTCAAGCAGCCTGATCACACACATGCTGTTTACTGAAGTGAAGGCATTGCATACCACTTTGGGTGCGAGTCCTGTTACTCCAAAAGGGAATTCCACAAACACTCCGAAGGGCATCACATTCCTCACATAACCTGTCAACAACATGCCAGGCTGGATTTCAAAGAAGCTTCTCACAACTTGCTCCTCCTGCACAGCAGAAATCAATGCAGACTTTCTGCTCAAGATCTGAACAACCAGTTAAGAAAAATGGGAAAAGATGAATGAAGGAGCATGATGCCAAGCAAATCTCTTGGGGCTACTAACCAAGAGACAACAGTGCTCTCTGGGCCAGACCACTTGTTGCACATTAAGGGAGTACAGCTCTAAATCCTGCAATTCCAACTTCTGTCTTGATCTTTCTACACAAAAATTTAGCAACTGATGTCTCAAACAGCTCAGCGTTAAAGATGCATGCTTCAGAGATGCAGAAATATAAACTTCATAGTATTGCAGTTCAAACTTCTAGTACAAAAACCAAAATTTTTTGCTAAGGTTGTGATACAATTAAGGAGTCTGGAAGCTGGTTTGGAAAATCCGCCAATTCATAACCGAATCCTGGTTCTGAAAGGACTGTAGTAGCAGCTGAGCTTTGCTTTTAACACAAGTTATAATGACTCTTTGAAGTATCACTAGCTTGACAGGCACTTCCGCTTCAACACGCTAACTAGTGTATCTTCTGTTTGTTGCAGATACTCTGGATTCCTGGCAGCTACCTCCTTCCCCTCAGTTTGACTGGTTCAGGTGGCAAAGGATACAATGTGCTCTGCCTTGCCACTTAGGCACATAACTCTGGGCAGGACATCTCCCTCTTGAAGACAGTGCCACAGGAGCTTGGAGGTAGCAACAAAGTCAGAGAGGTGCAGTGTGGGGATCCAGGCTATCACATTGCCTTCATCTTCTAAGATAGCAACCTCTAGCCCATTCTCTTTCTTCTTCAAGACTTTCACATCAACTATCTGAAAAGAGAACAAATACAGTAATATAAAATTCCAAGTGTTTTTGAAGTCATCTCTTTTGATGCACCAAATGCTGTGCTGCAGGTGCTCTGACATCACCTCCCAGATATATATAAGAAAATGTCACATCAACAGGGTTTAAAAGCATGCCACCATTGATAGTAAAATAAAAACTAAAAACCCAGCTCCTAAAGAAATCAAGAGCTAGAAACATTCTCTTAGTTGTGACTTTTTATTTGAAGGGTGAAGAGAATAACATAATCAATATTAGGACTGTCCTGTTCCTGCATTAGCAATATCTGCAGGGAGTTGGAAACCGTTCACTGCAAAGACAATAGGGAAGCATTTCAAAACATTTCCCTGAAATTGTCTTTTTTAAGGGAGAAAAAGCAGCTGCTTTTGGAGTGAGAACATCAGCAGTACCCATTAAAAAAAAAGAGAGAACTCCACCTAGGAGTAGGAACAATGACTGGTACCTCCAGGACAGATACCCTTTTCAATCCAGAATGCCAACCACACAATAAGAAATGCCCGTTTAATGCCATCTCCTGACCACCATCAGCTTTTCTTGAAGCAGAGTTGTTCAAAGTGATACTAAATCATATGGAAAAATGAATAGGAAAAGGCAACAAAGGAATCAGTCATTGAATACAATACCTGTCCTATTTGATATTTCACTTCCAGTTTCTCCTCTGAAGTACGTTCGCTTTTGTCCTCAGGGCCAGACTTGCTTAATAACCTGAAGGACAACAAGAGTCTTTCCTGCTGGGGCTCACATTTTAAGACCATTACTTTAACAACCTGCAGCAAAGAAAAAAAAAAACGACCAAAAAAAAGGTAAGTTTAATTGAGGTGACTCTCTTCCTCAGTGTGCTACCACCTACAGAATGAGACAGGGAAATACATATAAAATACACTTTTCTCTCACACCTGAGGATAGCAGTCTAGTGACTACAATGTAACAGGTTCAACCAGAGACAAAAGCCCTTCTGGTCACACAGATGGAAAATGGAAGTACACAATCATTAAATGACTTGCTAAAAGCATGTAAGAGGTCTGTTACAGACTTAAGAATAAAATTCAGATCTCCAGATCTGCAGCCAGAAATCCTGACTAGAAAATTAGCTTTCTCCTTAGCCAGCCAATAAACAGCAGGATTAAAGACAAACAAAAGCGTCAGAAAAAATAACAAAGAGGATTGAGATCTCTATAAGCTTGCTCACAACAAAGACAAGAAATTCTAAAAAAATCCCAGGGACTCTGGGAATTGAAACCAACAGGACAACCAGGATAATGCAGAGACAGAAAACATCATCCTTATGATTCTGTAATTAAGAGTTTTAACTTCCTTAGAAGAGACTGCAGCCTACAACCCCAAACTTCTACTGAGATCTAAATAGCTCAGTCAAGTGTAGTCCTTATATCACATACCATGCTGCTTCCTGCACACCAGAACAGAGAGAGAGCCCAGAAACAAAGGCAAGTCTGAAATACTGCCCCTTTTGCAGCCTTATCTGTTTAAATGGAGCACAATTAAGTAATAAAGTGAAAGGACATAAACATCTCTTGGTGTAGCTGATTCTTCAGGAAAAAAACTCACATTGCAGCCAACTCAACTGCAGATTTCCATTTTGCATTCAAACACACAGCATGGTATAGACACATTAATTACCTGGCCTTCATAGAAGACTTTATCTGGACAAGATATGGGTTCTGAGCTCAGCTCATTCTTGGGTACCAGACCTTTGACATCATTGTAGAACTTCACAATGCAGCCAAACTCCCTCGCACACACCACAAAGCCATGTGTGATCACACCCGGTTTTGCATCTTCATAATTTGAGAGGACTGGAAGCTTTGATTGGATGAGACTTTTCTTTAGAGTAAGGATCAGTTTCTTTCCTGCAGGATTACACTCTAGCACCTATAAAAATGGAGTACAAAAAGGTTCAAAAGACATGTCTGTCCTTGCCTGATCAATCCAGCTAAATACTCAGGACAGAAGGGTGCAAAGCAGCTGAAGATCCTGTCTGGCAGTTCTCACCCGACATCTGACTTCATCTCCTATGTTGTACTTCTTCTCAGGCTGCTTCAGGATCACATCAGCAAGATGGATGGATGGCACAAGTCCTTTAATCCCATCAGCCACTTTCACCTGCATCCCAATGGGTTTCAGAGAAAGCATTTTTCCCTAGAATCCAAAATAAGGGAAAGAATCAGTAAATTCAGCATGAAAAACAGACTGTGCACAGGTAGGCAATAGCCAAGGCACTACAAACCTATGAGGACCAAATCTAATCACACTCAAAAAAAAAAAAAAATCATCTTAGACCTATGCATCACCCAACCAATCTGACTGCTCAACTTCTGTATATTCAATAAGATTGTTGTACAGCCTCTTTTCCTTAAGCATACTTCTGCAAAATCCCTCTTGGCTCTGGCAAACCAGAATTGTATCCAATATAACCATGAAAGGTTGGACTTGATGAACTCAGAGGTCTTTTCCAAACTAAATGATCCTGTGATTCTGTAAACAAAATGTAGTAATGAGTAACTTTCTGTCCATCAGCTGATTGCGATGGTTCATAAATGAACTTTTACTTGGAGTGCAAGGTAAGTTTCAGGTTCTTTCACTCAAGTCTTTCCAATAATATATTCATGGCCATAAATAAATGACTGACTATGGCTAAAATTTGATTGCCTTGGCCACATCATGAATAAAAACCTAAACATAGTGAGGAAAAGTATTGCATTCCATTAATCAAGTCCTGCAAGGCAAAGTTTTTCTCACTTTCATCTCACTAGTCTGTATTATAAATTGAACATATTAAGCAGAAGAGATGCACATTAAATCATTTTTCTAATTACAATGGCCAGACAGTACTGCACGAGTCCTTCAGAAACTCACCTGCACCACATCACCTGTGTGGATATCTTGGTACTGCAGAAACCGTGCTTCAATAACCTGACTAGGAAAGAGACACAAAGAGAAAACCAATGAGTCAACTTGAAGCAAATCAAGGATATGACAAGACATTTCCCTCCTTTACTTGTCCCAAATACACATTATTCAACACACTCTCCAGTGCTCTACAACTCCTAAGTTTCACTCAAACTGACCTATCTGCCAAAATAGCTGAACATAAAGTTCATTCCAGATGACAGTCACGCAGATAAAGCCTCATGAATGGAGAATCCATCATCTGCTTTGCTTAATGCCACAGAGATGGAAATACTAAAAGGGAGGAACCAAGGGAACTGGAGGATCAAGGTTTAATTTCCTGTTCAGTCATGGTCTTCTGACATGATCTTGGCAGAAGTAATTTAGCCTACCTGTGCCTCAGCTCACCAACTATATAGATGGTGTCCCAATTCCCTACAGTATAGGAAAGATATACAAGATGCCCATACAACCTGACATGACAGAACAGAGATACAAAGACAAATCACCCAAAGTTCCAGTCCAGCAAAGCAATGTAGTATTTTTCACTCTGAACCACTCTCTTCAACCAATTTTCTGGGACAGCCCACGATACTTACTATTTCAGAGATACAACACACATCTCGTCCATCAGGCTGTAGTCAATGATCCGACATTTGTGTTTGCATCCTGCCTTAAATGCCCCAGGTTTAAAGGATTTTCTGTTTTTTGAAAGATGTTTCAACTAAAAAAAAATCAATTACAAGTTAAGCGTTTGGAAAGTGGAAAGACTGATATGGACCTTATGTTGAAGTGGTAGCATCTGATAAATCTGTCCCTCTAACTTCCTCTTTGTGCAGCAGGCTTCACCAGCTCTTCTACAACAACCCTCCTGCATTTCAACTCAAACAAGAGGATGTGTGATTTGACAAACATCTCCCACATTGTCTTCATTTGATTGTATTGCCTCAAAACGAGCATAAAGGTAGAAAATAAACCTTCCTCCTAGCCTTCTTTCCGAGGAGGCTAAGACAGATATGGAGGCCCTGCCCCACCAGCCTGGTGCTTACCCGTGCAAATGCAAGAGTGCCATCATCGAGCTCAAAGAGGGCACCAAACTGCTTGTAGAAAGCTTTCACTGTCGACTCCTCCACCACGGCCCCCATACGATCACTGGAGAGCTGGTTTGGGGACCCCCCGGGGTGGAGGAAGGCTGGACGCAGGGTGAGCCGCACTGCCTTGGAGCTGGGGTGCACAGACAGGACACAAGCTTTCACCTGGGGGAACACAGAGTGTTTGTTAAACACAGGCTTATAAAAAAAAAAATGGAAGAGAGGCACATCATTCATGCTTTTCGACATTCTGCTTGGTACCTGAACCCTTTGTCTGTTTAAAAACATTTTCTAGTATTACCACTAAGACATCGCTTCAGCTTTAACAGCTTCACTGAGAAGGGATTTTTTCTTTTGTCTTTTTTTTTACAGACAAATCTGGGGGTATCAATGCAGGGAAGGAAACATGACCAGACAAGTCATGTTTCTATCCCTTTCATGCCTCTCAGGCTTCCCAAGTAAGTCTTCCAGTAACCCAGAAATGGCTTTGCTCTGCACAACTCTTAAGAAGACATGATGGTAATTCAAGTAAAAGATGGGAAAGAGAGCTATCAGTAGTAATATTTCATAGATAATTCCACAGAAATGTTGGAGAAGATATGAGATGTTGTCAGCAATGTACCAACTCCAGCCATCCTCCACCCTCCTTACCACTTGATCTGGAGAATAGTTCATGGATTTCTCTGGGTCCATGTGCATGAAATCCACAATGCCAGTGAAGTAAGACAGAAACGTCAGTTTCATACCAAACGGGGTCACCTAGGAAAGCAAGAAATGCAAAAAATAATTTTGCACTCTGTTTTCATGCAGCACAGACAGAGAACAATTCACACATTTCAGAAAAGACACTGCGAGTGTTAATCAACAAGCACATCACAAGAGACAGGAAAACTGCCAACAATTCTGTTTTGTACACTGTGCTGCAAAAACAATCCTTTACTTTTTTTGATAATGCTGTGTGTACTGTGAAGACTACTGCTACCCTGTTGAATACTTTACGCAGGAAAAGGCCAAAGAAGCACAAAAAGGAACGTGTTCTGCTTCAAGCTTCATCACCAATTTTAGGATGAAGCCTTTATACTCACAGCATCACAACCAGAACAGAGATCAGACCTCAGGCGAATGTGGTAGAGTAAGTGATCAGCACTACTGTTAAGTAGTTGAGCCCAAAACGTTCTCCAGGCATAAACTTCCATCTCTGCTTCACTTGCCTCCTGCCTTTCCAAAGATCAAAAGAAACCTACCCAACAGAAGAAACCCAAACCAGAGATTACCTTCTGCACTCGAGCTTTCACCACCAGTCCTGGCAATAAGTTAGAGAGTGCCCAGTTCTGTCGCTCTGTGGCAAGGGATGCAGCAACCTCTGACCGATCAATGGACAAACGGACCACTCTGCCCTCGTTCTTCACTTCCACAATGACACAGTTCAGGTTCTGGCCTATTTTCAATTCAGGCCCTACAGGGAAAAGTCAGTACATAAAACCTCCACCAGGAACACACAGGGATTCTCCCTTCCACTCTTTTCATTGCTTTTTCAGAGTTCCCTCTATTTTAAGGTTATAACACCTCTCAATCCAAGTGAAGTTTACTGCCAGCAGGGATGGATGGGCTTGGAACAGTAACACAGTCTGTCAGAACACAGCCTGAAACACAAAGGTTTGTTGCAGAACAGCCACAAAACTGCTGTTTTTCAGCAACCTGCAAAGATTCCATCTTGATTCAAGCCCACCAAGGTGCACTAACATTACAGATGTAACAAGCTTTAATCCCTGTCGTTCTCCACCTCCATTTTAACCCCAGAAGATCCTCCTGCACTACTTCTTACCTCTCTTGGCTGCTTTGATGTAACTTTTGGCTTTCTCATGAGGCAGGAAAGCATGAGTCCCAATAACTCCAATATCTATGAGGTAGCCATGGTCTTCCACACTAGACACAGATCCAGAGAGCAGCTGTTGGGAGGGAAGCACATGACAAAACAGCTGAATCTTCAAAGAATGCACATCTCATAAGAGATTCCCCACCCAATGTTTTATATGGACAGAGAACAAAGTTTTCCACAGCAGCTGAAAGAACACTACATTCTTTCTTGTTACACAGCTCATCTGGCAGTAAGGTCTCAACTCTACCCTTGCCCAGCTATGCCAGTATGGAGATCATAAACCAGCAGGAAAAAAACCGTGATGCTCAAAAACAGCAGATGCTCTAATTGCAGGCACATGCTTGTAATCATACAGCTGGAAACAAAACCTAAACAACCAAGCACCTCTGCAAGGCACATTAAAAATTACTGTCTGCATAATAACAAATAAACCTACTCAGGAATAAATCAATAAATAACTTCTCTATATTGAAACAATCAAGTAAATGGATTTCACAAGTGACAACTTTGAAGCAAGAACCAACACTACCCTCTTCCACCCCAGGTCTCTTCCATGGCGGGAGCAGCTCCACATTCTACGCTGATCCCATGCAAGGACAAAATTAACTGTTCCTCCCAATACTGCAGAAGCCTAAAGAGGCTGTGGCAGACCCAGAACACGTACCATGCCTGTTGCCAGTGCTGAAGCATTCAGGCCCTTATTGACTTTCCTGGGGTCAACTGATAATTTGATACTGCGACGTCCGTCATCACTTTTCTCAACACTGGTCACGATGCACCTGACCAGTGTCCCTGGAGAATACACATCTGGGAGCGAATTCAAGTCCTGCCCAGCAAGATAATCAAGTGAGAAACATACAAATTTTACAATGTTAATTAATATGAAAAGGCCACAATTTGTTATTAAGGTATCTTTGAAAACAAAATCCCGTAGGAAAGTTGTGTTTCTCTGTGAACACTACAGTAAAAGGCAATGACACAAAGGAAATGACACAAAGATGAGGATCTCAGTAGAGAGGCAGGGATGACACTACATCATGTCAGCAAGATTTATAGGCTTTGCTTAAAAACAAGCACGTTGTAAGCTGGAGTCAGGAAACTGCAGCTGAGGAAATACCTACAGAGCCAGCAGTGACCCTAACCTTGCCTCCCTCTTCAGCAGAGAAAAACACCACCACCAAAGGCATAGTGCAGATCCCACATTCCACAGCACCTTGGGAAAACACATGGACCACTGACAGATTACTCCACCCTATTTCTTTCTAGCTATCAGCCATCATCAGGAAATTGCAAAGCTGACTTGGAAAAGTCAGCTTCCAACCAAGGTCAGCCTATGTTACCACTATGGAGCAGCAGTTGCAGGTGACGACACATAATTAAACTGCAAGGACCACGTTCCTCCCATGCCCAAGAAATGCTTCCACCCTCCCACCATTTTCCAATCACCTTACTGACTTCTCCACACTGTTGCCTACAGCCAGGGATGGGTATTAATCTTCAGCAGCAGAGGGGTAACAAAAATCTCTTTATGTTCAACAGGCTGTTGGCAAAGTTCAAGGATTATTTATCCAAGGGAGGTGATCAAAATCAAGTCAAACACCAGGCTCCTGAGCAAGACCTCAGGGCTGGTTCTGAGGTGTTATTGACACCCTTAGCTCCAGGCACAGATCAGAGCTCCAATCCAATGTCTCACCTCTGGGAGATCTCCTTGGGCCACCTGCATGCTCAGCAGTTTGCTGTAGGCATCACTGATCTGCGTGATGGGCACAAATCCAGAAAGACCATTGGGCAAACTGATGACAAGCTCATAGTCAGTGACCTCTTTTATGCACCCAAGGAGCAGCATCCCCTCACAGAGAGCCTGGGAAAGCAGGAAGAAGAGCATAAATGGACATCTTGGCAAGTCAGAGGTAACAGGGTGGTAAACATGGCTTTGTACTGAACCACTGTTATATTTTACAGGTTCAGGGAGGAAGAAAATGCCATTTCGTTGTAGCCCAGATCAAACATTTATGCACCAACCTCAATTGTGAGTGGTCCAATATTCACAACATTGTCTTTAGCAGCAGCTGTCCTGTCTGCCTTGAACTTTTTTGACTTTCCTTGATCCTTTTGGCTTTTTTTTCTTTTCTGGGATTTTTCTTCATGGTGAACCTAAAACAGATGATAATCAGAGAGGGAAAAAAATAAAGAGACAAACTTTGCACTAAGGCAGAACTCTGCTGCCATGAATAAAATCAGAATAAAACAGCAGAATTGGAGTTAAAAAGAGAACCACATTGCTAACTGCAAGTCTTATAAAGTATCTCCTTTGGACTGAAGCTGATTATTTACAAAACTGTGAATCTTGGGAATGGAAACAAATGACCTGCACCTCACTATGCAGTACTTTGGGATAAGATGCTTGTGGACAGTTTAAAAGCTAAAGCCTGATCCATAATTTTGGCTGAACTTCCTCTGTCATCACCTCCAACATGCATCAGACATCAGGGATCTTTAAGAGACCAGGAGGAAGGTGGATGTCAACAGCCACATATTCCTGGGAGTCTCTTCTCTGGTTTACTGTAGAAGTAACAGGCAGAAAGGATTGAAGGTCCAATTTTGACAGCAGGAAAGCTCTGAGGAGTTAATCCAGAACAGGCAAACAACATACATCAAACAAATTGTCCCGCTCCAACTTCGGCTTGGGTGTTTTTCCCTCTGCGGGTTTTTTCTGGATGCCCCCTCGGGGAAAGCTTTCTTCCAGGGATGCCATGTCTGCACTGCTGTGGGACAAACACAAGACACAGATGGAATGTGCAGTTGTTACCACTGTTCCTCACAAACACTGAAGAGACAAGAATGAGCTATCCCCAAACTGAGGAAGGTTTTGGTTGGCTGTTCTACAGTGAGTAAACTTAGTGACAAAACAGAAACTCTTGCCCAGATCTATTTGACTACATTGAAGTGTTGCAATGGCCCATCTAAGTATGGGTATTAAAGTATTAATTTTTAATTTTATTAATCTTATTAATCTTATTAATTTTTAAGGAATTCAGATGCACCACGTGTATTTACAAAACTCCTTTAACCACAAGTTTTCTAAACCGAATTATATTCAATGGACAAGCTGAAGTCACCAGCTTTAGTCACCAAGGAGAAAGGTGTGAGCAGAGCACTACATAAGCCTGGCCTGTATTTTTACTTTTTGGATACTACTACTCATAAAGGTTTCATTCATTACCTCTTTGTGTAAGCTGCAAATATACATATATTTATTTATATTTATATTTACATTACATTTAATGCATGTTTAACCTTTCTGTTTCAATCAGTAAACAACATCTTATTAGGTCATGTTCATATGCTACTACAAATAATAATTAATAGAAGCTACTATTACTAGTAGCTACTATCCTTTATTAGTTGTATTACTATTACTTATTATGCTTGTACTGTTATTTATACCATTGTTAATTATTATTAGCCAACAGTATTTTTACAGAAATCAGAGCTGAAACACCACGTTACCAAACGGGAATCAGTTTGTCGGACACATCAAACTCCTTTACACGCGAAAGCCCTCATGAAACGCAAGTTCAGGAAAGCGCGCTGCCCCTGAGGGCTCGCAGCCTTCTCCCGCGGCAGGCAGCCGAGCCGGCGCTCTTACCTTCCCGGGGGAAGCGGTGCCGGCACCGGGATCGGGATCGGGATCGGGATCGGTGCCGGGATCGGGATCGGTGCCGGGAGCGGGAGGCGCACGCGGCGCGCCCGACGGAAGTGGCGCGTGGGGCGGAGGGCAAAGGGCGGGCGGAAGAAGCGGCTCCTCAGCCAACCAGGGGGAAGGGGGCGGGGCCGCCATCTTGTGTGAGGGCACAGGGAAGGGCAGAGAGCGGCGGGCGAGGTACGATTCCTGTCCCGGTCTTATCCCGGTCCCGATCCCGGTCCCCATCTATGTCCCCCTCCCTGTCCCGATCTCGGTCCCCGTCCCTGTCTCTGTCCCGGGGGGCGGGAGGGCCGCTCTCCGCGGCGCCGGGACGTGGCTGGTCCCCGGAGCACCCGCGACCTTCAGCGGCGGCGCGGCTCCCCCCGAGCCTCGCCGTGTCCCCTCAGCGGCCCCAGGGCTGGGCAGGGGCGGCGGAGCCGCTCCGAGAGCGGGGCCCGTGCGGTGCCTGCCCGTCCCCGCAAGGCTGTGGCGTCGCTCCGGCCCGTGACTCCCCGAGTCGTGTACGGCCATCGCTTGGGGGGTGTTTTGTGAAGGTTTAGCTTTTGCAGGGCCAGCGCAGTTGCACCTACCTGGTTATACGCTGGAAATAACGCTGCTGGGTTGGGTAAGAGGTAAATGACGCATAAGGGCAGTTTTAGTGAGCACAGCTTGGGCTGTACGGCTCCTTGTGTCTTTCTTGGTGGATTCTGGAGGCTGCAGCATCTGGGGGGGGGGTACCTGTGGGGTGTGTGGTGCTCCTGGGGTGTGTTATGGGATAAACAACAAACACAACTCCCTCTAACGAAAAATGCATCTCTAAACATGAAAAAAAGACCCTGCTGTTATTGTAAGGGTCAGCAAACTCTGGGACTGGTTCACCTGAACAGTTGTGGAGTCTGAGTCTCTGAAGATGCTGAAAACCTGCCAGTTTGGTGCTGCAGCCACACCAGGCCTTTGTGGTCATGAATTTCTTGGAGCAGATCTGAAGCTTTGGGCCAGACACGGATAAAAAGCAAAAGTTTGCCCTCCTCATGTGCTTGGTGGTTTGGGTGTTCCTGTGGAAGCACTTCTGAGGCTTTGTATAACGGGGTGGAGGGAGGTACATTTTTATTTATTGGGGTGAGCAAGTAAGATGCAGTAGAAATGTGTAACAGAGCAGGGCAGTTCTTGTTAACAAAAATTGCACTTTATTTTGGTGTAAAAGTTGTAAGGTGGCATTTTGAATCACAAAACAGTAGTGGTCTGGTTTGAGTCTTGTCACCAAGTTTTTGGGTATGTAATTGAAGCTGTTTCTCAGCTGGACTGGTGGAGATTGATCTTAGTTGGGTGTTGCAGATTCCAGAACAACTGGTATGAATTTGCCTGTGTTCAGGGGTTGTGTAGGCAGGACTGGCAGGTCTCTTCTTTATAAGTGCTTTGAGGACTTTTCCTTTTTATAATCATCATTCTGACTTTGTGTGTGTGTGTGTGTGTGTTTAAACTGTTGAATAAACTCTGAAAATCATAGATGTCCTTCCCTTCAGAATCCCGCTTTTCCTTATCTGCTCATGTTGCCTCTTTTGTACCTTGAGATACAGTCGTGTGGATGTGCCTGCTCCTTTGGGATGTCTGCTGCTTGTTGAGTGGCCTGAAAGCAAGTTTAATAGCTGACAATGGAATTATGAAGCTCAGTGGAGAGGTGGATTTAATTTTCCTATCTATCCTGTCCAATTGACTTTAAATTAATTAACTGTCTTGTGTTGTTTGTTAGGACAAGCAGCCATGGCTGGCCATGACTCGGGATCTCAGCACCAGTTCACTGGGTTTCAGAAGTACTTCAATTCCTACACCATCACAGGCAGGAGGAATGTATGTATATGCACATTAAGTTTTGTAGTCTCGTATAATGATATTTTGGGGGGTTTAGACTAAAACTAAATCTGACTTTTATGTTTTCCAGTATGTAATAGCAACATACACGTGTGTTGCGCTCCTCGCCATGTATTTCAAGTTTAGGCCTAAGAAGCAAACTCCTGCTGTGGCAGATAAGTAAATGGTAAGTGGCTGATGTTCTTCCAAGACCAAAAATCCTTCAATCCTGCCAGCTCAGGAAGAAGAGGTGACAAAGGAGGAGTTGCCAGTAATACAGTGTAATGAGAGAGAGAGAAACACAGGCACATGAATGTCCTGTTTATTATTTCAAACCTCAACCAAACTATAGCATTGGCTTACTTGGGAGCATTCTGTATGTAGTGAGTTATTAAAGGGAGTGCAGAAAGTTATACCAGTATTCATCTTGTTCTTCTGACGTGGTAAATGGGACTAGAGGCAGGATGCAGGGAGAGAAAGTAAGCATGAAAGGAGGAATGGAAGGGCATTGCAGCAAGGTACATCAAACTTTGGTATAACTATTAGCTGCCTCTGGTCTGCCCTTTTGCTGTACAATAGGCATAACCTGCTTTGTAGGTTATTTAAATAACAAAGTAGTACTTCAGGACTAATTTCTTGGCTGTGTTAGAATTCCAAATAGAGATAAATGCAGTCTGTAAAAACCTTCCTTTGAACAAAGTAAAGGAGCACTATATGATGGAATTGGGTATGTTGCACCTCTGATTATTCAAGCCCACGTAGAAGTGACTGTATTTGTATAGCTACAGACAAGTATTACAGAATTTTAGAGTCACTTTTAAATACAGAATTTCCACTGAAATGGCATTTTGACAAAACCCATGGAATGTCCTCATAGCCTGCAAAAAGGAGTATAAAACAATAAGCTTAAGAATTATTTTTGTGTTAAGGGGACATCAGTCACTTCTTTCTGGGTGTGCTGAAATGTGTCTGCTCATAACTAAAATTGTTTGGGCTTGGGAGCAAAGGAATTCCCAGTTACCCCCTGCAAGACTTACTGTGTTTGACTTCTTTCTCTTGGCAGGTTGCTGGCATGTCTGAACCTCCAGTCTGTGAGCTGACAACTTGTTATGGCTAATAAAATACAAATAATTACTTGTTGTATTGGAAATACGAAATGGTGCGAAAAAGCTTAAGTGTGGCACTTCTCTTTTTTTTATTCTGTCAAAAATGATCATTTGTAGTGGAGATGGGGCAGCTGATCCTTGTCATGACTATCTGCTATTGAAACACATCCTGAAGTGTTCTGAGCACTCAGCAGTAACCTAAGAACAGCCTCAGCAGCATGGCCACAATACTGGCACAGAGCTTAGAGCTGATCAGAGCATCTGCACATGTAGATGTCACAGAGGGTCACTAAACTTGCATGGTTTGCTGTCACCTGGTTGCTCTCCCTTTTTGAATTCCAAGATAGTAACTTACATGGAAACCAGGATTTCCACTGTTTACTAATACAATGCAAATTACAACTTCTGCCTCAGTTGTCTGTATTTTGCACAGAACCTGGTCGGTTTGGGTGGAAAACCTCCCAAAATAGGCTGATCAAGTTATGGTATTTGAGCTATTTCTGTTACTGGCCTTGCAAAGGTAATTGGTGGAAGGAAAATGGCTCAGTCTGCTGATGTTAAATTCCCTTAACTCTGCACATTCATAAGCAGTGACTGAAGTAGTTCATTGCTGACTCTTCTTGCACACAGACTCTTGCTACTTGAGGTGTTCCCACCACGGCTCTGTGCAGCCTCCTCCCTGCCCAACACCAAAACTTGTCTATCCCATTCTCCACAATGTCTTTCAATAGCTCAGTTAAGTTCCAGATGTCACAGTAGTGCTGATGTGGGAATGTGATTATATGATACCACTTGGAAGCAGTGATTGAACCTGGGACTTTAGGTCCTAAAACACAGGGCAGCAGGAGGTAGGTGTGATTGCTGGAAAAAAATAGATAAATTCCAGGGTGTTGGTGCTCTCTCACTCTAGATCATTTTTTTTCTTAAAGCTGTTTGTATGTCCTGGGCCTGCTGAACAAATCCAGTCTTCCTCTCCCAAGATTGTGTTTGCTGCGTAGGTGGCTCCAGCTGTATTCGATTTTCCGGCGGAACAGTGGTGGTTGTACCAGTGTAAAAAAGTAGCTAAACCACCTTAGAGCAGAGAGTTACATAAAATGGCTTGTCATCACTTAACCATTTCTGGTTACTCTGTTTCTCTTAGAGTGCTCACAGTTACAAAGACTGCTCTTGCTTTCATTGCAGCCGTCAAGGGAAGAAAGTATCTTCTTGTAACATATAGACACAAGCTATGTGGTTTTAGCATTTATTACAATATCAAAAGTATAAAACTGTACAAAATACAAAGGCAGAATGTGGCAGTGTTTAAGTTGTCAAGAAATTGTACTTAAATCTAACTGGTCATATTGAGAGAGAGGAAATTTTGTTGAGGTACCATTACACAAAAAAAAAATCATAATTTAGTTTTAACCTTTTTCTTTAAAGAAAATTTCTAGGTGAGCTTTCTAGTGAATTTTCTACACTTTATTTGGTGTATAATGCCTTTAATATACCTTTACTCCAAGAGTTAGAGCCAGAGAAGAGATGAGAGGGGAGGTAGTTCTCCATTTACTTGACCTTAGAAATGACAAGTCTTGTTTTTATTTTCACTAGAGAGCCAGCAGAGTGTTGAAGTGTCCAAGCCCTTACTAGGAAGTAATGAGGAACACAAAACAGATTTGTGTCATCTTGTAAGAGACTGAACACCAGAACAAACCCACACTGAGCCTGGTGGTGGTGGTTTCTGTTCTAAACCAGATGTCCACTTTCCCAATGTTACGCGTTTTACTCTTCTTTAGAAATAAACCACTGAGCTCTATTGGTTGTCCCAGAGGACAATGTTCTTGTGGGTAGAAACTCACTTCAGCAGACAAGCTGGCCTTTCAAAAGCAAACTGATCATACACTTATCCTTTCACTCTGCTACAATGGCTAGTTTCGCATTTTTTATGTTAAACCTTATGCAGAAAGGACACAGGTTTTTACAGTTCTTTTAGACCTAATACAAAGTAAAGGGTTTAAGTCCCTTTTTTAACAGTGAGTATTTCAGTTGTGCCTCAGTCCCCCTTTTTTATTTTCTCATACAATAAAATAGGAAAGTAAATAAAGTTCACATTGCGCTTCAGAAATCTTATCACACTGACAACACTGGCTACCTGTGAAAATAGAGTAATAAGATCTGTGTTTCTGACACCTCAAAAGAGCACAGAAGTTTGAAATCTTCTCAGGACTTTGTACTTGGCTGATAAAATCCATGCATGGAGCTTCACGGCAGTTCCCCACAAATGCCAGAGTGTTGGACAGACTCTGTCAATGCCCTGGTTGTTGCTGTGATCGTCCCAGCACAGCTGCTGCCCAGCACAGGCTATAGTGAATCAAACTACATTCTTTCCTGAAACTGGACAGTTTTTGTTTGTGTTTGAGACCGATGAAACATTTGCTAGCCATAAATTAAGTGCTTTAAAAAAAATCATCTGAGAACATGTATCAAGGCTGTTAACTTTTCACAAGTTTCAGCAGAGCCCAGAGCCATCTCTGGAGGAGATGGCTCATTTCAAATATACACACATATGTATCAAAAGCACCACAAACAGTTCCTGTTACAGCCACGATGTCTTGTCAATCTCCAGCGTTTTCAAACTGCAGATAAATATGAAACAGCAGAACTGAGAAACGCTGCTTGCATTAATTTACAGTTTCATTTTCCCTGCAAAAGACTCATGGGGATCCTTCTGTATAAGACATTCCTCCTTGTGTCACATCCTGAGGTCAGCACTGCAATGCCTTGGCACAGTCAGTCTCTCAGCTTCCTGATTTACTGTGAACTGTAGGCTCCTGCAGCCAGCAGCAGGTTCCTGCGTGTGAAGTGGAGATGAACAACTGGGGTTGACTTGGTCATGTACGTACCCAGTAACAAGTCCTGTGAGTTTTCTGGCAAGTTTATGTGTCCAGTGGCTGTAGTAAAGTCATCAGTTTCTAAATCTTCAAATGCCTTCACAGCATCCCACAGACGAACTGTGTTATCCATTGAGCCTAAAAAGAAAAGCCACAGTTTGAAGTATTTTATTAATAAAATGGGATATAAAAAATGTTGCTGGAGAGCAAGTTAAGAGAAATTAAAGCTCAGAAAGCAAAAGACTATAGCAAGCCTCTTAACACACTGAATGCACCCATAAAAGATACCAGGATTTCAGCTTTCCTGTAATCTAACCTATGTACCCTGTGGACAAGCACAAAGAACTCTCAAAACACCTGGGTTTGGATCATATCACCTAGCACTGAAAAAGCAGGAAGTTCATGATTTTAAGTCAGAAAATGAGAGTTTCTTTGTATGATACAAAGAAGAAAGAAGAATTTTGCAGGTTCAGTGCCTTTGCAGGCCTGTGCTTTCACTGGAACATTGGTAGATAAATTGGAATAACCACTAAGGCAGGCTGGATTCAACCTGTTCCATATCTGATAGCTTTCATTCCTGCAGCAGTAGCTCCCTGAGGATTCTCACTGCACTGCATTTAGGAACATATTACTAAAAAAATCTAGAATTTTCCTAGCACAGTTTCACAAGAAAATTACCCTCATGTAATTAGAGTCTATCATTTCTTCTGTTAGTAATTTGAGCTTGTTGGCTAATTTCAAACAGCTGACAGTACAGAGTAAGTTCCAAATTCATTAAATAGATACATATTTTAAGAAAACAGTTTACAAAACAAAAAGTTTGTGCCTCCATGGCACAAGGGAAAACTGGCAAAGAAGCTCTGGTATATTAGACACCAGAGAATCCACATGCACAGGAAGGGAAAACAAGCAGGCTTCACAAGTTCTGCTGCTCATTAATATTATACAACCATTTCTATATCAAAAATCTACCAGGAAGAAATAGTAGTGTTGTGGATAATTCATCTTCCTTTCTATCCCCTCCTCTCTCTTTAGTCCTACTGCATGCTCAGTTCCAGTATCCTGCACCTCTCTAGTCCAGCCACTTTTTGCCTGTGCTAGGGTTATTGCTAACTTCAGATTACACCCCCAATATCGTACAGATTCTCAACCTTCACTATAATCCAAGTGCATGACACCTTTCCTCCAGCTCCTGGAAGAGTGAGGGGCCAACACTACAATGAAGTACTCACCTTGTACCTTATACTTGCTTTTGCTAAGCAAGTGATTCTACTTTGTCTTTCTCAATGTAAGAAACCAATTCTATCATTCCTGTTCATACTTATGGAACACAATGGAAACTTGACTGTTTCTGATGAATTTTACCTGATGCTAAAATCTCTCCATCTCTACTGAATCTGAGAGCGTAGATAGTGTCAGTGTGCCCTTTCAATTCGCCAACCATCAAGCCATGTCCAATATCCCACAGCAGAACTCTTCCATCTGTTGCTCCAGTAGCCAGGAATCGTCCATTAGGAGAAAATGCCAATGAATGAATTGGTCCCTAAAACAGACATTGAGGGGGCAACCAAACAAGTCACATTCAGTCAGTCAAGGTGTGTTTGTTCAGAACAATACTGTTTAGAATCTCAAAATGGAAATGAGATCACTTTCACACTGTGAATGATATGCCTTTACCTTATGCCCAGTGAATATTCTTACACAATTCCCATTCAAAACATCCCAGAGCCGTATAGTCCTGTCTGCTGAGCCCGTGGCAATATAGTTGGAGTTTGGATGAAATCGGGTACACGTGACATCAGCAAGATGGCCAGCAAATATCCGTAATGGCTGGTAGTGATCTGTTGCCCACAGACTGAAAAGAAAAGCTTTATTAATAAAAAGAACCCCAAAGAAACTCAGTACCTGTGCCTGTTGGAGCAGCTCCAGAGGAAGCCACAAAAATGCTCACAGGGCTGAAGCACCTCTCCTGTGAGGAAAGGCTGACAGAGCTGGGGCTGTTCAGCCTGGAGAAGAGAAGTATCTGGAGAGATCCTATTGTGGCCTTTCAGTATTTAAAGGGGGCTTATAAGAAAGATGGGGACAGGCTTTTTACCAGCGCCTGTTGCAACAGGACAAGGGATAACAGTTTTAAACTAAAGGAGAGTAACTTTAGACCAGATAAAAGGAAGAAATTTTTTACAATGAGGGTGGTGAAACACTGCCACAGGTTGCCCACAGAGATGGTGGATGCCGCATCCTTGGAAACATTCAAGGTCAGGTCAGACAAGGCTCTGAGCAACGTGATCTAGCTGAAGATGTCCCTGCTCA
>VYZS01014445.1:4095-22289 GCA_013400695.1 Neodrepanis coruscans | reverse complement strand
GACAGAGCTGGGGCTGTTCAGCCTGGAGAAGAGAAGTATCTGGAGAGATCCTATTGTGGCCTTTCAGTACTTAAAAGGGGCTTATAAGAAAGATGGGGACAGGCTTTTTACCAGGGCCTGTTGCAACAGGACAAGGGATAACAGTTTTAAACTAAAGGAGAGTAACTTTAGACCAGATAAAAGGAAGAAATTTTTTACAATGAGGGTGATGAAACACTGCCAAAGGTTGCCCACAGAGATGGTGGATGCCATCCCTGGAAACATTCAAGGTCAGGTCAGACAAGGCTCTGAGCAACGTGATCTAGCTGAAGATGTCCCTGCTCACTGCAGGGCACTTGGACTAGAGGGCTTTTAAAGGTCCCTTCCAACCCAAACTATTCCAAGATTCTATGATCTGTTGCACAGTGAGGAATAAAAGTAATTATGGAGTCTTTCTTATGTGTCAGTTTATTGAATTAGCAGGACATTTTTTGGAAAAATATACTTTTCAAAAGGGAGAAATAAAGAATATTCTGTCAAGTTGTTAAACAACTAGAATATAGAGAATACAGAGAATACAGAGAATAGAATCAGAGGGTCACATAAGAGGACATCATTTTAATCAGCAGATAACATGATGTATATGGAAAAAAATAAAAAACTATATTAGAACATTTTTCAGTATTTTAATTGACATGAAATAATATTTATTTTCAGTAATAGGGTAGGCTAGAGGGTATCAGCTAATCACTTTCAGGGTTAATCCACCACAAACTGACCCAGACAAGTAAAAACACACACAGTTTCTTACCGAGCCACTCTGTCATGTCCCCCTGACACAAAGTAATAACCATAAGGAGAGAACTGTGTATCCCATACTGGGTAGTTGTGTCCTTTATATCCCACCAGACACGTGAATGTTTGGAGACTCCACAATCTGACAGTGCCATCCTCAGAACAGGACAACAGGTAGTTTCTGTCACAGGAGAAAGTAGAGCATATCACATCTTAAACTCACACAGTCTATGATAAAACTGTCCCCTGAACAGCACCTGTTTACGATGTCACACATAAATCAGCATTTTGGTGGGGTAAGCAACAACAACCAATTCAGGTAGAATCCAGTCCCAGGCCCTTATGCAAAAAAAGAGATGACTGGACCTTGATGGCACTTAATACTGAGGGGAGGGAGAAAAACAAGACAACCACACCACAGAGCTGGTCTTTACTCAGAAATTCTAGTTATATGAAAAAATACTAGTAAACTGCTGTGCTATGTTGTTTACAAAAATAATCTTTTAATATAATTCTGAACAAAATTTCAGGATTCTCTGAAAGAGAATTTATATTATGTTCACATTCTCAGTTATAGACTATGTTCATGTTCTACACAAAATTTACTTCTTGGCTGTGTTTCTGTGATGGGTGTTTCATGACTAGACAAAAGCAAAAGCAAAACTCGAGACATTTAAACCTCCTTTTTACTGTCCAGACTCTCATAATTATGTAATGGTTTTAAATTTTTTATTTTAAATATACTGTCCCATGAATTTTGAAAATAAACTCTCAATAGAATATGAGAAAATTGAAGCACATTGAACTGCAACTGATTCTGGTTTGATGTTTTGCAATACTCTTAAGTTAAATTAATGCTGCAGTAATTTTCCTCTCTATATCTCTGTTAGTTAAAACGCAGCTTAAACTACAGTTTACAAAAGAGATGTAAGAGATCTATTTTGCCATCTAAGTCCTGAACCTCCAAAATGGTGCTGGTGTGTTTAGCTCCAGTGGATTTCAGTAACAGCTGACAGGGCTCAACACCCTGAGCATTATGAGCATTTACACAATTTCTTACAAGCTGCATATAGAAGAATTGCTTTAACCTGGAAAAAGCTGCATTAAGAATATGTTTTCATTCAGTAGCATGCAATTAAAACTGAAGACAAGCAAACTAGTTAGCTTGTAAACTTCTTTTACCTATCAGGACTGAAGCTGGTGCCATAGACAGGTCCACTGTGACCATATAAAATCTTCAACTCACTTGCTGTTTTCTCATCCATGATCCTTTCCAAGACATCATCCGATTCTTTGTCGATGAGACTGAGGTCTGCAAGATTTCAAAGTTCATGTATCAAAAACACTGTCAGAAGCTCAAAGATAAATTGATCATTACATCATTCTCAGTTCAAGATTAAGAAATGTTTACATGGTACACAGCTTCAACCACAACACATTGTTACACAAAGAGCAGAATTAAAGCAGCATGGTTTCCATGAATTTGTGTAGGTGTGGAGCTACAGGACATTCTCTTCCACCCTTCTCAGAGCTCCCTCCTAACATTTCCCCCAGGATACCTCTAGTCTCTTCCCTAGATCACCTAAACCAAACTGTCAACTACATCCTGTAGTTTTCAGCGAGTTAGGAAGCAAGATGGCTAATTCCACACTAGTTATGGCTATATGGCTATAGTTCCACACTACCTTATGGCTACTTCCAAGCTCTGTGCACTGTCCATCTCACAGCAGATCTATATGACTAGATTCCTCATTCCTTTAAAAATTGTTCTAATGGTAGTACATAAGATGGGATCATACATCAGTGCACATATTGTTTCTTCAAAATGTAGCACCTGACCACTGAAGAAAACTCTCCTGCCACAGACATCTCTGTTCAGGCAGAACACAGCTGACACAAGTCATGCATGCTCATATTAATTGTTATTGTCTTAATTACCTGCTGCTGTTTTCACACTACGTAGCTTTTTTGGAGTTACAGACCACACTCTGACAGTGGAGTCAGCAAAGCCTCCTACAATCATGCTGGAGTCATCTGTAATATCCACTGCAGTCAGACCCTGGACACAAAATATCCATTTATATTGTTTGCATCTCTCACGATGCATCCCAAATGTTACAAAGTCTTAAGAACTAACAAAAAGGTAATTCAACTTATCTCAAAAAATAGAAGAAATTATTGTAGGAAAAACATGTAAATTCTTGCCCCACTAAAAATAAATTTCTATGTGTATGAAGCACAGTCAATAGTGACAAACAATAACTGCTTTCCAGTATGCTGGTGCAAAAATCTACTGTATTCTGTAGGATACCCTTAGGGCCCCACAGGAAAAGCAGAAGAAGGAGTTATGGCAAAATCCAAGCAAAACCAAGGACCATGGAAATTTTATAGTTCAGGAGTCTTTAAAGAGAATTTTGAACATTTTTGAGCATAAACTTTGCAATGCTTATTCCACATATTCCAATAACCCTTGACAACACTACTATGTCTTCTATTTTTTCAAGAGTGATGTTCATAATTTTGATTCCCATATTATCCAAAATCTTCTTTTCCCAACCTGGTAAGCATTAAGGAAGGTGTAGAAGCAGATGGAGGGCAGGCACTCCGGGCCAAGACGCACACGCCTCGCAGCTTCCTTCATATTCATTACTTTATCCAGCTTGTCAGAGTCTTTCAGTTCAGGCAGAGGAATTCTACACAAGAAGCACAAGCTTTTATGAAATTAATCAAATAAAGAAAGTGAAACCTCCACATGCAACCTTGGACCTCAACATTCAAACATGAAACAAGAATTATTAAAAACAGAAGACTGTGTAGAAGACTAACAGGTGAGAAAGCCAGAGAGAGACAGTAGCTTGAGTTCAAAGAAGCAATGGAATCAGAAAATTAATAATTGAGTATGACCTGAAAAGATTAGGGGGTAACTAAGTAAAAGTTCATCAAGGGAAATCTAGATTGACTTGAAGGGCAATGACAGAGGCCATGCTTCCAGACATGCCAAGGCTTCCACTACCTCCCCTAATTAACTTCTAATTAGGCTTATGGCTAAAGCTGTGTACAAGCCAAAATAGCCAAAATGCTAAAAATGCCATGTGAACAGTGATGCCCATTTGGCATGACAAGACTGGATTTTAAAGACTTCTCTACACATTGTTCCCTTGGTACCTGTTTTGGGGAGGAGCATTAGGATCCTGTTTTTTACTTTTTGACCCTACATTATCTTTTTTAGGTTTTTTCTTCTTTGGCTTTCCTTCCTCATTTTCTCCTTCTTCATCTTCATCATCCAAAGGCACATCAAACTCTGGCTCTTTCAATAATCCAAAGAAAACCTACAAGCCAATAAAACACACAAAACAAAACACTAATTGCTGTTCTTACTAAAAACTAAAATTTTTAATGGTAATTTTCCAGTGTAACAGTTCAAGAAATAGAGTTGCTTCAAAACTGCTCTGTTTAATATTACTGCATACATTACTGCTTAGCCCATAACAAATGTAGTACAAGTTCTTCTGGTTTATCCAGCAACTGAGCTGGACAACTGTAAGTTCTCCCATCATCTTTTAGCCCTTCCTTAAAGTGGAATCCCTACACCTTACCTAATTTATGTGTATAGTACTGTGGTATTATACAAACACCCCTTGCAGTAACAACTGGTAAAAATTACATCTGTTACAGAAAAATAGAAGCCAAAGAGTCAGGTGTTCATTTTAAAACTCTGGAGTAATTAATCAGTTCATTTATTTCAGTGGGCTGAACACAAAGTTATCTGTCAAAAGGGTCCAGCAGTTTCTTCCACCAGACAGTGACACATCTTGAGCTCTCTACTCCTGTCAACAACTATTTGTACAGTTCTCTTCCTCTGTTCTGTTCATGCTGTCTTTTAAGATTTCAAATTAAAATTGTCAGTCTATACTACAGTATGTCCCTAAAAAACTAGGGACATTTGTTCAATTATCAAAGTGCAACAATCTTTGCCTCCTACCTTTGCTTTATTAGCCTCTCGTTTTGCCTCCCCAGCCAAGCTTCCAACCATAGCATCTATCTGTTGTTTGCTGCGAGGCATTCCATCAAAGATGTCAATGTAAAGATGCTCCTGGACAATGTTCCAGATCTGATTGTTCTGCTTTTCCTGGAGGTGCCTCTTCAGGAGTTGGTAAGAGTCACGGGAAATACGCAGCACGAACTTGCTTGTGCGGAAATCCAGCATGGTCTCGTTACCTTTCATATGTTCTTTCTTGGTTAAGCTGGACAAGACACGCAGGTCATCCTGGTAGTAGCACTCCTGATCCCCATGAAACCTATTAGAACAATTTAAGAGATGATAAAAGGTTTATTATGAAAACATTCTCTCACAAGTGCACACTTACTAACATGAAACACATACAAAAGGACCATTTGGAAGCTACTGACTACATAGGGGTTTATTTTTCTAATTAAATGGATTTCACCCCAGGGAAGATACACTGGTGACTTACTGTACACAGTAAGAGCATTCAGCAGTTAAAAAACAAGATGAAGAAAACACATAAATGGAACTTCACAGAATTTCAAACCCAAAGGGTTCTTGCCTGAAGTAAAGAGTTACATGTTTATTTCCAGAACTGAAACCCTAATTTGTGGTACCATAAAGTACAGGGTATTTTTTTATTACACAAGACTGCCTGGATGCATTTATGTCTGATTCATTACACGAATATATACATTTCACACTCTACATGTTTCTCACTCTCCACTTGCATTAACTAATAGAACACACACATCTAGAGTTTTCCATTTTTACTCAACTTGTTATAAAATAGTTGTGGCAAGGGACATTTTAACTATTGACAGAACCATTTTTGCTGACCTTTTGGAGGGGAACATAATTGTCCTTTTGGATTGAGGTATTTCGTAATTGGTCTGAATTCAAAAAACAAATTAAATTTCATTTTCCTCTCAACTGATAAACAAATGAAACATAGCAAGAGCACAGAATACTATAGATTAACCATAAATTCATTTCTTCTGTCTCATTTGAAGAATTTCAATTGAAATTTACATGCTATGGCATTAGCAACTACTTATAGCTTACACTACTTCATTGCACATCTCAGTGCAATGTTCCAGTGCTAAAAAATGAATCCACAATCTTTCCCTAAAGGTTCAGCATCTCTTCATTGATACTTTTGCAGCAAGGAGCCCATCAGCACACCTTAAGTATGGTTCAAAATCTGCCAACAGACAGTTCAAAAGCATGTAGTTTGCACATCTTTCTAACACAGCAGACTGGAAAAGAATTTAAAAATAGCTACTGCAATCCATGGCACCATTACTTCAGACTTCAAACCTCTTCAGCTTTAGAGAAGAAAAATAATATGTACCTATGTATATGTTTAGAAACCCATTCTACTATAGCTCACAGGTTTAACCAAAGCAGCAAACACAAAACAACGCAAACGCACAAATGGAAATAAATTACCTTTCAAAAAACGACTTTGCCTCACTCTCGTGTTGATTGTAGACCAGCTCCAAGTACATGTGCACAAAGAGAGGGTAAAACAGCTGAGACAATTCCGCCCGATGACAGTCCAGGGAACACTCGATGAAGTGTTTCAGTCCACTGTAATACTCCTCGTACAGTGTCGGGTCCCCTTGCTGGTTGTAGGCTGACAACACCGCGCTCACGTCCGGCTGGTCCTCCACCACCACCGCGCCTCCCACTGCAAAAGCACCAGCCAACAAGAAGAGCTTGTCAGGCAGCCTGGAGGAACCAGTGAATGAACAGTGGCCCCAACCTGCTGGTCAGCCGAGGACATGGGACAAACACACCTCATGCTGTTCAGCACCAAGTTCTGAACGACCCCGGTGTGAGGGGGGTGGCACATTGCACTGCATCAGCCAATTCTCACAGCACCTCCAGCAGCTTTCTGGACTTTCCCTGCCAACAGCTGCCTGTGGGTATCTAACCCAGCGCCTAATCCAGCCAGTATTACATGTGTAAAGGAAGAAGCCTCTAACATCACCAGAATGAGTTCTTTACTGCTAGGGCTAGAAACTCTCAGACAAGGAGCAGAGGTCTCACAAGATATACTCACTACAGTTATTTGCTTCCAGAAAATAAGCAAGTGAAGTTCACTAAGTGAGCAATTCAGCAAGAGCACCAAACAACTGTCACAGAGCAGGGACACTTTTAACACTCTGAGATCTCTGTTCTACACAGTTGTTACACACTATTATTGTTTTGTCTTTTATATAAAAACAACCATATCAGGTGATGGCAGGAACAAGGTGACTTTGTGCTGTACATTCACTGGAACTCAGATATACCAGTTTCTGAAACTTCATTACACTACTCTGTAAAGCTGCCTTGCTCAATAATTGATTAACATCTAAAACTGTATTATCTAAATGACATCTCAAGTACCCAGCAACTCGACCCAGAAATGCAGAAAGCCTCATCCAAAAGTGTTACATAGCTCTTTCTCCAAAGTGCAGTCTGCACATCAGACCTCTGTTCTCATCTCTGCAGCCACACCTGGGACGATCTCGGCTGCCTACAATGGAACCCTTCAGCCTCCTGTCACTGTTGGTCGAGGGGGACACAAAGACAGGATGAAGCACCTCGCGCTTCCACAGCGCTCCCTGCAAATATGACAGACACCCTGTCCTTGCTCCCTCGCTGCAGGAGATTTTCTCCGAATTTCTCCGTGGATTATGTGGGACATGACACACACCGGCCGCTCCCAGAGCGCCGGGCCGGACTCTCGGAGCCACGACCTGACCCCGACCCCCGAGTCCCGGCACCGCGGGCCCCACCTTTCCCCGGCGGCACTGCGGCCACCGCGGCCACCCCTGGGCTGGAAGTGGCGACAGCGGCGGCGCTCCCTCCCGNGCCGCCACCTCCGCCGGCTCCTCGTGCAGCGCCGCCATCTTGCGCCGCCCTCCATTCGCTGCCGGCGCTCGGCCGCCGCCAGGCGCGGCCGCCTTTGCGACAGTGAGGGCAAAGGACCGGGCAACGCCGCCTCTGCCAGCGCGGGCGCTCGCGGCTTCGTTTTGCGACGCTGGCGGACGCGCTTTCTGGCAGCGGGGGTGGTGCGTGATGGGAAGGAGCTGAGGGGACGCTGAGGGGTCCCGGAGCCTTCGGGCCCCGGGGATGTGCGCCCTGTGTGCCCTCAGAGCCCCGCTCCGAATTAAGTTAATTACGGCCCGGTCGCTCGGTTTTCCGGGCGTTTCTGATGGCGCTGCTTTTGTTCGTGTTTATTAAACAGAAGTTCTCCGGTAGCCGTGGAAAGGATGAGGGAGCTGGGGGTGCTGAGGCAGGAGAAGACTCCGAGGAGACCTTCGAGCACCTCCCAGAGCCTAAAGGGGCCACAAGAAAGCTGGACAGGACAAGGTGGAATGGCTTTAAGGTGACAGAGGGCAGGTTTAGATCAGATATTAGGAGGAAATTTTTTATTGTGAGTGTTAAGGGCGCTGGCACAGGTTGCCCAGGGAAGCTGTGGCTGCCCCATCGCTGGCAGTGTCCAAGGCCAGGCTGGATGGGACTTTGCAGGAGCTTTGCAGTGGAAGGTGTCCCTGCCCGCGGTGGGGAGAGGGACAACCCGGGCTTTAAGGTCCCTTCCGACCGAAACCGTTCATCGTGTTACTGAATTAAAACCGTATTTCGAATGACACTGGTATCTTGTGATTGGCATTCTCTAGTGACAAGTTAAACGTTTGCCATCGCTTCACCAGCGAGTCACCTGAAGAAAATAAATAAAACGGAGAAAAGAACCCGCGGGCTACAGAAACCATATGCCGCCTGTGCCCTGGCGCATGCGCAGTGGCTCTGCCAAGCCGGCGCTAGAACCACATTTCCCAGCGTGCGCTGCGGCGGGACCCCTGCGCATGCGCCGTGGCGGCGGAGCGCCCCGCTGCGGCGGTGTCGGTCCGTGGCCATGGAGGGGAACGGAGGGAGCGGGACCCCGGGGCCGCCGGGCGGGGACGGCAACGGGGAGGGAGCGGCGGCGGCGGCGGCGGCGGCGGCGGGACCGGAGCCGGGACCGAGCCCGGCTGAGGAGGACCGGGACGCGGAGGGGGCCCCCAGCTGCTCGGGGTCGTGCTCCCTCCCTTTCGAGTTCCGTCGGAGCCGCTCGGAGTCCAGCGGCGATGAGGAGGACGAGGACGAAGACGAGGAGGAGGAGGAAGAGGAGCTGGAGGGGGAGGCGGGGGCCCGGTTCGGGACGGACGATGGGGAGCTCGAGTCGGACGACGACCGGGAGGTAAAAGGGGCGGGAGGGTTCCCGGGGCTCGCCAGGCCCCGCTCCCGACCTGCCCCGCGTGTGGCCATGGGCTGTTTGTGGGTTTGTTATTGTTTTTCACTTTTGTTATTTATTTTAATACTTATTTTATCATCCTCCGAGTTCACTTTGTCTCGTTTAAAAGAAGCCCTCGCCAGCTCGGCGCGGCTGCGGGCGGTGGCACGTGGGCGAAAGGGAAGGTGGCGAGGGAGAGAAAATCCCGGAGTTTGGCTTTGGGACGGAAAACTTGAACGTGTCACCACCTTCAGGCACATCTCACACTGGTGCTGCTGAAGAACCTGTTCTCTTTTTGGGGATAGTATCAGTCAGAGAGGAAAGCTGTTGTGGAACTACTCGTGTGCATTCCTGATAAGTGAATTGACCAGAATGAACAGAACTCAGAGCAGTGAAATTTCAGTCTTGGCCTCAGTGTGTGTTTGTGTAATCCCTAACTGTGTGTAGAAACAAGACATGGCTGTCTCTTGTTATATAAACATGTAGTATATCTTGACTGGGGGCCCCAACACGCCTGATGAGCATTTTCAAATAATGGTATTGTTTGTTACCACTGTCCACTTCAAACTTGCGGGTTATTTGATACTTTGTTAAAAGAGTTCAACCGAAAGAACTTTTCCCAAAATCATTCTTTAGAATTTGCTTTTCAGATATGATTCTCAAAAAGGTCAATTTAGAAGTCTAGATGAAGATGTTTAGAGGAGATCTGTGTATGAGGAGTGACTGATGTCTTAGGAAAAGCCATTCCTCCAGCCTGTTGATCCAGGGTTTGTTTTGCAGTTTAAGGCTGTGGTATTTTAGAAGCTACTATCAGGACTTTTCATGGCTTATCCTGTGTATTCAAACTCTTACAAACTTTCTTTGCAGCGTATGATCAACCTCTCAGAGCTGACCCCTTACATCATGTGTTCCATCTGCAAAGGCTACTTGATTGATGCTACAACCATTACAGAATGCCTGCACACCTGTGAGTATCAATGTCGTCTGTCGAAGAGTTTGGGTGCAAATTCGAACAAAATCAGTGTTGAGACGTTCTGAGTTCACAAAGTTAATTCTCTGTTTGAAGTGTTGTGTTTGTCCTGTTCCATAAGGGAAGGATGTTTGTGAATTCTTTAAGCATCAGAAATCAATCAACCATGAATCAGCTTTCCAGGTTAAAAGGGAAGGTGATGTAGGAAAAGAAAAAGCCCAAATAAGACAAAAATAGAACTACTAGATACACGTTCTTAATTTTTTTTTTAAGTAGGCTCTGTATAACTGAGAGAAGAAAGTTGAGTGTCTCTGCTTTTAATGGACTAAGGAGTTTCCTAAATTGCTGTTGATATGATTTTACAAAATTCCGTAAGTGCCTGTGTGGAAGTGCTGCTTCAGATATAGAAACTGTGGTCTGCACCCATGAGATAGTTTATCTATAATCTCATGAAAATAGATGGGTAATAAAAAAACTTATTTCAATGTGCTTCTCTTGTTATTCTTCCCCTCAGTCCTACTGCTGGCAGTTTTCCCATTGCTAACAGAACTATCTTTTCTTAAAACTAACAAAACCCTTTCTGTGGAACTGACTCTTTCAGCCACACCCAAGTTCCTACACAAATCCAAGAATCCAGTTTCCTAGACCTCCCAACCACTCACTCTACAAAGAGGGAAAACAACGTTTTTTTTTTTTTTTTTTTTCACTTTTCTGGGTCTTTGCTTAGTAGTTCATTATATAGAATATATTTTTCAGCATGGTTTGTAATTTAGGAAAAATCACAACTGCTCAGAAGGACAGCTTACATAAAATATTGCAAGTGCAACTGTGGTGTTCCCTTAGAAGTTTCCTGTTGTGGAAAACTTTGTGTTCAGGCTGGTAGGGAGCTGATGTGATCACAGGTTATTTATTCCAGACACTTCCACTCATTAGCTTTCCTTCCAAATTTTTAAAGTGCATATAAAACACAATGAAAACGGCAGAATTATGATTTCTTACCTTGTTTCTACTGAAAGTGTTTGTAGGGTGCTTTTCAATATTCTGTCAATATTCTGACGTCTCAGTTCTGCTCATGTTCTGGATAACAGTTACAACATTGAACACCCACCTTTTCATCAGCTGGCTTTGGAGTGTTCGATGACTCGCTTTGTTTTGTCTCTGACAAATTTTAGTAGGGAGGTCTGGGTGTAATTTCTCCTCTTGCCTAAACAGTTGGCACTGTATAATGGGCATGTCACTCCCATGGGGTTTCTTTTCTTTTCTTAACAGTTTGTAAAAGCTGCATTGTGAGACACTTCTACTACAGCAACAGATGTCCAAAATGCAATATTGTTGTACATCAGACACAGCCCCTCTACAACATCAGGTAACAAGTCTGTGCATTTTTATAGATTTGGTGCTTGCTTTTGAATGTTTTGGTTTTCACACTTGTAGTGCTTTCCTATTTCAAATGAAGGAACAGTCAGAAGAAACACGTTGTGTTCCTTGTTTATGTGAGTTTCGTCTCAATGGTTAAGATAAACCCCTCAATTTATTGTTTTATCTGGTTTATATCCATTTCCATCCAGGGTATTTTTGTGTTTTCTCAGGGTTACAGGTGATAAGAGCTGCATCATACAAAGATGAAGCTTTGTTGGCATGGTAGTTATTAACTCTGAAAATTGAGCTTTGCGCTTCTGGAGCTGTTCATGGAGGGTGGTGCTTTAAACTTTACACAGCTTCTGTTGGAGCTCTGCTGTCAGGTGGTGTATTCCAGGAGAGGTGGAGTTGCTGTTCTGTCCCTCTTTATCCATGTCCTGTTTCAGTGGTGTATTTTACATCCTTGTTGCAGTTTAACGAAACCATTTTATGTTGCACCAAAGACTTTCATTTCTTTATTTTTTTCTGTTTCATAGACCGGACCGACAACTGCAAGACATAGTCTATAAATTAGTTGTCAATCTCGAGGAAAGTAAGTCCCTTTCTTTATTACCATGTAGAGACTGAAAAGACTGAACAGGAAACAGAGTAATTAAAAGCCAGTTCACTTGGCTCATTTGAAATAAGTTACTAAGACTGATTTTCACAAATACTTTTATTTTTCTCCTCACTACCATATTTATTTGTCTGATTTTAAATGTGTTCACTGTCTCATCTCATTTACCTTCAACTTTGGGAGCCAATGAATCTGCAGAGTCCACCTGGGTAGACTGAATGAAATACACAGTCTAGTGGATACATATGGACTACAGGCAGCATAAAAATAGAGTCATGACAGCAGAAAAGTACTGGTTTTTGCAGCTATTTCAATATGACTTATGGCCACTTTCTTTGATATCTTCTCAGTTTTTACTAACAAAATTTTAGTCTGGATATGTTAAGTGTCTCAGCCTCATGGAATACTAGTAATGGCGAAGGTCTGTAGGAAATTGGAAAGTTTTTACTGCTCTGACCATTGGAAATCATCTGTGTATTCTCAGCATCTGAAATAACATTTCTGTGTATTGTGGGTTGTTTTTTTCAGGAGAGAAAAAACAAATGCATGACTTCTATAAAGAAAGAGGATTAGAAGTGCCCAAACCAGGTGAGCTGTAATCACTTTAGTGGTCACTATTAAGGAAATACTTACTGTGTAATTTTTATTTAAAGGCTTTCCTTAAATTATTATCTCACAACTGAAGGAGATATGTGGTATTGGAAACACGGAATTCTTGGTTGTCTGGTTACTGTAAGTTATCACAGATCTTGGATTACAAAAATAGATGGAACTGGCAACACTTGAAGCCAGGTAGTGGTTGGAAATTTTTTAACAATATATTTTGCCTACAACCAGGAAATAAGTATAAATTGTGCATTAATTTTATTTTCTAGACCTTAATAAATAATAGGCATTACAAAGGAGTAAAACTAAGAACTTCAAATTCTTCTCACAGATGAGGGATTATTCTAATTGTTTTGTGTCTTCCTGTCAAACAAACAGCTCTTTGGAGAAGGGCTGTGCTGAAAGCTCCTAAAATGCTGGTTGAGATACACAGCATAGAAGAGAGTAGGGAGAACTGACTGAGTGATAAAAAATTGGGTTGAATTGTATTGGCTTTTTTTCCTGAGCCCTTCTGTTTTTCTTGGTGCATATTAACGTGTTATGCTGCTTTTATTTCAAGTTTTCTCTGTATTTTGGCTATTTGTATATTTTAGCTATCCCACAGCCTGTTCCAACGAGCAGAGGAAGACCTCGAAAGGTTCTGGGCTCAGTGTTTCGGATTCCACCAGAACTTGACATCTCCATACTTCTGGAGTTTATTGGGTGAGTCGTGGGCAGATGTAGGAGCAGCTGTCTGACATGGGGATGTTGCTTGTGTGTGTTGGGCCATTAACAGGCCCTTGGTTTGTGTTAAATGTACGTTTCTTCCATCTCAAATATCAGCGGGGAACCGATTTTAACTTACAGTGCAACAGTGACAGCCACCTATGCATAGCTAGATGATGCAGATAATTAAATGTTTAAGGTGTGTCTTCCTGTAAAAATACCGTAAGAAAAGGAAAGTGTAGTTTTAAAACTTACATGTGTTTTGTTTTTGACAAAGTAGTGCAGTCTTGGTAAACTGAACAGTGGAATCCCTATTTTTTCCAGTCCCTCATCCCTGTAGGTGGCAGTGCTGTTAGTGCTGGCTTGTGGGAATTGTAACTCTTACCTCTACCCAGGTTGTGCCTCCTTTTGGCCTGACTTTATCTGAACAAAACATTCAGAGACTTTCAATATATAATCATAGCAAACTATTACACAGATGATTAAAATTAAGCCCTCAGAAACTGAGGAGTTCTATCAGCAAAGCATAAATTGATTCAGCCTCATTCTTTGTACACATCTTTTTATATGTTACGTCCAGTTTCTCCACTCTCTCAGTTTATCCAGAGTACAGAACAAATTTCCTTCATAGGTAAATTTTGGTCAGGTGGGTGGAGGTGTGTGTTTTTTTAGTTTGTTCACTTTATTTTTGTGTTGCCCATCGTGTGTCTTCTTTATTTCTTTAAATGGATGAGGAGTGGGACTGCAGGAAGAAAACAGAAGGTCTTAAACAATGAACAATGCTTGAGTGTTATAGAATATCCTTATGTAATAAAGTTTTTACAGCAAGCTCTCAAATCCATTAGACAGGTTTACTGGCACAAATCAGTTATCTGGGAGCTCGAGCTGGTGCCTCACAAGAGGGACCACGAAGAAAGAAATCCCTGGGCAATTGCACCCTTATGATCTAAACTCCCCATCCCTCATGGGAGTCCCCCCCATTTTAGGGCCTGGGGTCTTCTGAGTCTTCACTGGTTCATTACCCAGAGGTTGCTTCACATGTTCTTCAGTCTGTTCTGGTCAGTTCTGTGGTTCCATGTTATAATACGGTTGTTACTGTTCATATATCACAATTTATGGTCTGTCCACTCCAGCTACTTATTTTTAAGTAATACCTAAGCTGCTCACTTTGTCTGTTCTGACTCTTGCTAATGTCCAGGTTGTTCAGCTCCAGGGTTTGCTATAATCCATCTTTGACTCTCACAGGAGAGCCATATAGTTCAAGCAGAGCTCAACTTGTGGCCTAACAAACAATTCAATAACGTGAAGCAAGCACTCAGCTGCTTTCAAATAATATAAAACTTTTAACACTGTGAATCCACATTCCTGACTTAATTTCAGTGTTCATTTTCTCATGCCTGGCTTGCAGAAACGCTCACAAGCACAGCTGGGAGTCATTACTAAAACAGTAGTATCAAGTGTTGTGCAGGCAAATCCAATCTTCGATGTCCCAAGTTGGGCACTTGGTTAACTTGGTTAACTGTCAATACAGTCTGTCTCAGGTTACTCTTTTAAAACTGGCTATTATACTGCCATTCTTCTGAGTAGGATGGTGTGGAGATACATGTTTTGCATTGAGAGCAGGATTGTCATAAGTAAAGCCAAGAGCCGTGTGTTGGACAGAAGAGGAGGCAAAGACACATGGCTGTTCAGCCTGTGACCATTGTGTGTTTTATGCTCAAAACTTGATTTAAAGGTACTTTCTGATTTTACTTACAAAGGCTTTTTCCCCTTAATGATGTGGTGTAAAATACATGATGTGATTAGTCCCAGGTCTTGGTGCTGTGACTGTGTCTCATTGTGAGGGGATGGGACCAGGTGCTGCTGTGCTGGTCAGCAGGTGGCAGAGGGGCACGAGGAGCATGCAGGGCTTCTGTACCAACAGCCCCAACTGCTCAATGATGCTCACTGTGAAATGACTTCAAAAATGAAGAATTAGATTTTACGTCTCCCTTTCAGGGTGAATCCCTTTGTAACTAACTTTGTAGGAAAGCTTCCTTAGATTGTGGTGACTCCGGGACCAGATACAGTTTGGACTCATGCTTTGGTTTAGGTCTCCCCTGTGAAGGCCTCCTGCTTTCTGCTCCACTTCCGTGATTCTCAGCAAGGGTATTTGGGTCTTGGGGTTTTTACCAAAGCAAGAAGAAGATGACAGCAATTTAGACCTCAAAACTAGTAAATCTGTGTCTGCCTAAGAAACAAGATGACTTTAGAATCTGTGGTCTTGTATTGGTTTTTCTGGTAGTTTTACTTCAAGCTTCCATTCCAGCATTGGCAGCACTATTGTGCAGATACCATCTATGATGTGTGGAACTGTCCTCTAGTTTTGTTGGTTACATGGTGGGAAGCATAGAATGTTTCTTAAAAAAAAAAAAAACAAAAAAAAAAGATAATAGCTTAACGACATCTACTTTGTATTTAATTGTAGTGACTTTAGCCTTTGATCTTCTTTGATACTTTTTAAGTTTAATGTGTTTTCCTCTTCTCTGGTCGAGATCAAAGAATTCATCTTGGCTGTGAGATTAATAAACCATTTTGGACAGAGAAAACTTGGAATAGATTGGCTCAGCCAAAAGAAATTACTCTGAAGGTCTGACTCTCTACATTATGTCTTTATAGTATATAATCTAATCACCTGTGGCTGTGGAACTGTATCAAAGAAAATGACAGCTGTAGTGAAAAAGCTTTTGTGTGTTTGTTTCTTAGCTCATGATAGTTTTATCTGTCTGATATCTGGGACGTATTTAGAGGTGGAGTCACTTAATTACAGGAACTTGGAGTGCTGTGCGTGATCTGCACAAGTGTTACATTTGTTTGCTGTAGCAAACAGTCAGTTGATTTATAGTGGTTTGATTTTTGCCTTCTCCAATGCAATGAAATACTGCATTTTTTTTCCTCTCTCATATGTATATACTTGATAATGCAATGCAGGAATAATGATATGTCATGGACTGGGCCTAATTAAGTGAGAAATTTCTATATTACACTACAGGAAGGTGTAGATTATAGATCAGTAGTAGGTCACAGTTTCACAATGTACAAATTAATGAACCTTGGTGGAAGCCAGCTGGGATTTGGTCATTGGCCACCTTTGTGTGTATTTCACATTCCAAAGAAACACATGCTGCTTTCCTGAGTTCCTAGATACAGCATTAATATTGTCATATAAATAATCTGGAAGAGCAACAGCTGGCCCAGGGAGCCCCTTAGGTTGTTGAGTAACTTCTTCATTACTATCTGTTAAAGTTCCAAATCTCAAGGACCATGAAGTACAGATATTTAAGCAGCAATAATATTACAGCCTACTCCTATGAATATCAATATTGTGTTTAAAAATGGCTGTAGGCTCTGTTGGTTTTTATTCCCATCTTATGCAGACAAACCTTAAAGTCATAAATAGCTGAATTCAAATGAAAAATGGACCAGAAAAATAAGAGGTAGGAGAAAAAGATATGCAAATTTAGTCTAATTTTATGTTATGTAATGCAGTTTAATGAAAGGAAGAGCCTGAATTGGGAAAATAGGCTTGATATGCAAGACTCATAAAGATCTTGAGGATATTAATAACTGTTAACTTTAGCAATATTGATTGTGTTTACTCTTCTCTTGTTTTTTTCTCAGAGCTAACGAAGGCACAGGGAATTTTAAGGTACCCATGTAATTTGAATTTGTCTCTTATGGGTTATTTCAGAAATAAATATACCCTGAATGCATTTAATTTAGTTTGGTTTTCTTACCATGAGCACAGCCCGAGCTTTCATCAGCATAGTAATAACCCTTCTTGGATGCTTTCTGCTTTGTGGTTTATCCTGTTTGGTTTGGGTCACACAAAACGTTGGGCAGTTGTGGTGCCCCACCCTTAAGGGAACTAGATCTTGAACTTATTATGTGAAGGGTTTTCAACTGCCCTCTTTTTAAGTGGGGATGGGGCAGTAGAGAGCAGATTACCAGGTCCATGTCCACAAACTGTGATTTATACGCACAGCAAGCCTAAATTCAGCATCATCCAGCTTGCAGCAGCAGGGTTCCCTACCTCAGGTCTGACTGTAGTTTCCAGCTCTTGCACATGAATAAATCAGACTATTGTTCCCAAATCACAGTTATTATGGATACCTATTTAAATGCATGATTGAATTCAAAGGTAATCCATGACCCTCAGGCCTTTCTTTTATTTTGAAAGAATATGATGAACCTGGGTAGTAAATCACAGCGGTTCAGAAGTCAACATAAAAATCTAATCAATTGACAAGAAAAAGCAGTCCATTTATCACACTGAATGCAGTAATCTGCTCTGCCTTTGTGCCTCTTCATGTAGTTGTCCATATCACCACTCAGCTGTTTAAAATTTAATCCTTACAATAGAAAGCCATTAAAATTTTTGAGGCTGGCCTAACAAATGCCTTGTTGTTGCAGTCCTGTCTGTCAAGGTATTTAGAAATGATGCAAAAGATTTCAGACCAGTTTTGTCCTTGTCTTCTGCAGAGTAATATATTTTAATTGATTCTGGAATTTCATGGGCTATTAAGTTGATTCCAACATGAACCATACTACTTCTAGACTGTTAAAGGACTTTACTATCATAAAATGACTGGATTTAAGTATCCAAATTGTGTTTGGTATACAAGCCCGGTCTGGGGAAAATAAGGAAACTTTGGGAAATTTTCAGATGAGTAAATGCTTGTAGGGGAAGAAGTTCTTAAAATGAAATAGGACTGAAGTCAATAGCTGGTTAATTTTTTTTAAGTTTTAAACAGAAGGAAGTTTGAATGTGGAGTCTTAATGCATATTTATTTCATTCCCTATGAGGTAATCAGCAAGTAGATCAGAGAAGGGTCCACAAATTCAAACTGTC
>VYZS01014437.1:0-10976 GCA_013400695.1 Neodrepanis coruscans | reverse complement strand
GATTTTTATGGCGGTGCCTTCACCGTTCCCCTCGGCTGGTCAGGGGGAACAGGCTGTCCATGGCAATCATGGGCTGTCTAAGTGCAGCCCGTTCTTCCAAAGGAACTTGGAATGTGAGCAGAGAGCAATCATTTGCTTGTACATTATGCAGGGAAAGTGCTGACCCAGTAGCTCAAAAAAAAACCCCTCTCAGGAGCCAGCAGGTTTTACCGGAAAACCACTCGGGTTGGACAAAAAGATTTAGGGTTTGGAATGAGAAGTTGACAGTTTGCCCAAAAATGACTCCTTCCTTTTACAGCCTTCACTGTGCTGAAATGTGTGTGTTCTTTGCTTCCAAGAAAAGCACGGGAATGAGAGGCAGAAATGATGACACTGCCCAAGCTCCATCAGTGCATTTCTCAGTGGCAGCTTCAGGGAGGAATTCTCCCAGTTCCACTTTCCTCTAACGAGCATCAATCAGCTTGGGAACTAAACCAGCTTTTCTTGGGAGTCTTGAAGTCTTTTAAAAATGAGGATATCTGTTAAGGAGCCTTCTCCAAGGTTTTGTGTGTAAAGATGCTCAGGGGTGTCCCAAACATCTTCTCGAGTGGACCCAAATGTGGCTCCACTTTGTGGTTTATAAGAGACTCCCACATAACCCTTGAATTGGTTTTATTTGGGATGCAGAGGGGGGAGTCATAGAATCCCTGGTCCCCAACCCTCTCTAAGCAATGCAGAAGTCTTTCAGGGCAGGGGGTTTGGGATCCTCTGGAGGATTCCACAGAGGCTTGAAGGACTGGAGGCACCAGGAGCACAATTCCAGAGCAGGAGGATTTAGGGATGTCAAGTGAGAACCTTTGGCTTTTCCCCTGGGAGCAGCTTAGGGTGCTCATCCCCCCAGTGCTGCAGCGAAAAATGGGAAAATCCCATGGGGTGAGTGCTGCCTCTGTTCAATCCCAGCCCCAGCAGAAAATATTGGGATGTGCAGCAGCACTGGCCACGAGCGCAGCTTTGGAGTTAATATGGAAATATGGAGAAGAGTTTATGGTGTGACAATGATTTACTGCTTTGGTAACTGCACCTGATAACACAAATTTATCTTGGTCTCTCCACTTCAATTAGGTTTTTTCTAATGTGTGTTTCAAAATCCAGATTCTCTGGGTCACAGGGATTTCTAGGCAATGACCGAGTGGCTCAGAGAATTCCAAGCAATGCAGGAATATCTCTTTGCCTTCTGTGTGTTATGCAGGGCCATTCATGTGTATTTTCCCACACTCTGTAAGAAAATATGGAAAAAGAGGAGGCAGCATCACTGGGATTTGATGGGAATGGTTCCTAAATGACCTGCTGGAGTTTGGCTGCAGCAGCTGGATGTGTCCATGTCTGCAATCCAGGTGAGGGATGTTTGCTTTGAGAAATCTTGGGAGATGCTCAGCAAGGGCACCTGAATCCATGGAAATGGGTTCTGCAAGTGTTCTCTCTGTGTCTCCATCACTGCTCCAAGGAAAAGCACCAAGTTCTTCTTTTAGGGAGGAGGAAGCAGCAGGAATTTTTGCTTTCCCAAAAGTAGGGACAGACCCCCAGTGAGTTCTTCGTGCTTTTCTTTGGATGCAGCAGGGCCAGGCTGCTCCCAGGCAGTGGGATGAGCAGCAGTTAATCCCTGATAAAAATGTGGGCTAACAAACCCCACCAGGCAGCTCCAGATCCCTTCTGGCCACCCCTCAGTTCACCTGGAATCACAGCTTGTGCTGCTGCTTGGAATGCTGGGCACAGGAAAGCACATCTGACCCTGGAGTGAGAGCAAATGCCAGCACTACATTTGGTCCATAAATAAAAAAGGGCTGGAATTCTGCTAGGACAGGCATCAGTCCACCTGCTCACACTCAGCAGCTGATGGCTGCTATTACTCTTAGTCACTCCCGAATTTCCACCAGGAGAAATAGAGCCATTATTTTTTGGGGGGGTTGTTGTTCCTCTCCCAGTCCTGCTGCTCCTGCTTTTCTCTGGCTGGAGAGCAGAGCAGTGCTCTGGGAAGTGCAGGTATGTGGGAACAGATGTCAGGAACTGGCAGGGCTGGTTTTGTGGGATGAGTTATCCCAGCACAGCCTCTGCTGAGGGGTGGACAGATGCCTTCCAGCAGATGCAGTGCAGATCTTTCCTTCTCCACATCCAAAAGCCTCTCCATCAGTCGTGTGTGGATCCCACATACCTGCTCTGATCCCAACGCTCTTAGCCAGGGATGTTGCTGGGCTCCTGTTAATCCTGGGGTTTCTTTCTGTGCTGTCTCCTGGATGTGGGCACTGCAAATCCTGCAGAAGTGCAGCAAGGACTGGGGAACTCCTGGACAGTTTCCCTCAGTGGGGTGCTACAGGCCATCCTAAGATGAGGAGGATTTTTGGGATCTTGAGCCTTCCAGGAGTGGTAGCACAGGAAGTACAACCCAGATTCCCTCAGTCTTTGTTGTATCCAGTCTCCTCTGAGAGGGACCTTAAATCCCATCTCATCCCACCCACCCCTGCCATGGGCAGGGACACCTCCCACTGTCCCAGGCAGCTCCAGCCTGGCCTTGGACACTCCCAGGGATGGGGCAGCCACAGCTTCTCTGGGCACCCTGTGCCAGGGCCTCCCCACCCTCTCAGGGAAGGATTCCTTCCCAATATCCCATCTATTCTCTGGCAGGGGGAAGCCATTCCCCCTTGTCCTTGGGAATAGTCTCTATTTTTCCTATCACTCCTTCAGATCCTGGAAGTCCACAAAGAGGTCACCCCAAAGCTTCTCTTCTCCGGGCTGATGATCTTGGAGGTCCTTTCCAACCTTAATAATTCCCTGATTCTGGTTCTCCCACTGCCTTCCAAAGGCTGCTGGAACAATCAGCACTTGGAGAGAACTTGATTTATGAAAGGCCTTGGGTTTATTTTGCATTTTATCGGAAGGTTTCTCACCAAGCAGAGCTGAGACAGGATCATCCCTTTCCACAAAGGTTTGATATCTCCCTGGAATGCAAGGTACTGGATATTAAAAAGATACTGGAGATGAAAAAGGCAGTGCTCCCCAGGCAATGTGATATTCCAAGTGGACATTAGCAAGGAACATTATGTCTGTAAAACCAAGAGTAAATGGCTTGGAACCCTGGAGGAGAGGGAAAGTGGAGAGCTACAAAAAGCTGTTCCAGTTGTTTTTCCCTCACCTCAGGGAAAATGGGGCCATTATTGAAAAACACCATGTTTCTGCTTCAAAATCCTGCCTTTCCTTTATCTCCACACTCTCATTTCATCCCTCTGGTTGTTATTAGAGGAAGTGATCCACATGGAGGAAAAGATCTGTGAAGGGCATGGGAATATTTGGATGGACAGAGTTATATGGAGGCATCACCCTCACCTTCCTCATCATCACTACTGTTCCGGGTGCTGCTGGATCCATCAGCCATGTGGAAATCCTTCTGGAAAAACACCACCTTCCAGGTGTGAGGCTGGAAATTCTCTGTGGTTTTGCTGAGCTGTGTCAGTGCTCAGCTGAGCTGAGTAAATAAAGGAGCCACAAAAAGCTGCTCGTTCCAGCTCAGGATTCAATCCAAGCGTGTCCAGGCAAATATTTAATATTTGCACAAATGTCCAGAGAGGGAATTTGGTGAGGATATAGAGCCTGGAAAGGCTTCCTGTGCTGGTGAGGGCAGACAGGGCCAGCACAGGGTGCTCTGGCCTCTGCCCCCTGGAGCAACGAGGTGACTGGTGTTGGGGAAGGGGAGACCCTTGGCTGGAATTCCCACGCCAGGCCTTGTCATTTATTTTGTGTGAAATACTTGTTGTCCAGCTTGGAAACACTCTGATATTTTATTTCTGAGCCACCCTTTCCCCATGGAGAAACTTTCCCTTCTCCCTCCTCTTTGCCACTCCCAGCTCTCCCAGTTTGACCCTGGGGACGGAGCTCTGATCCTTCTCTACTCCAGCAGCTTCTTCCAAAAATTCCAGGGCTTTGGGCACCCTCAGAAGACACAGCTCAGGCTGAGGAAGACACTGAACCTGCCCCTCCCTCTTCCCCACGACCTGAATTGGGGATGCTCTTCTTCTTCCCAAAGTTTGCTCCAAGGGCTGTAGGCAGGAAGGGGCCACAGACTCAGCCATTCCCAAACCCCTTTTGAATATTCCTGGAGTTCTCCTGGTCCTCAAACTCCACTCCAGCTCCTCCAAGGGTGTTTGCATTCCCATGGAGAAAGAAAAAGGAGTATTTAATGAGTCAAGATCAGCTTAATTGGAGCTGCACATGGAAATGACCCTTTCCAAAGCTCCTGGTGTGTTTTGGAGGAAAATCCCATGGTGTGATTCTGGTCTGAGGTCACAGGGAAAGGAGCTGTGGCAGAAATACTTGGGAACTTGGCACACCTGCAGTGGGAACTGTGGGGCTGCCACAGGCAGAAACAGCAACTGGAATATAAATCCCACAGCCAATAAATCCAGATTGGAGTCTTTCTCTCCCTTCTCACCCAGAAAAAAAGTCCTGGAACCAGTCTAACAAAATACAGCAGTCTTTGTGGTGGGGAAAAAAAAAAAGGGGGAAAAGGTTTAGGGTGAGATTTGGGGGAAAAAATCAGCTTTATACTCTGAAAAAAAAACCCCTTTATCTGACTCTAAACAAGTGAAATTTTTTAGCTGCAATGATATTGTAAGTTTAGTGTCCTCCCAGCTCTGGCTCCTGTTTTGGGAAGCTCTTCCAGAGGGTGGGAGAGCTCCCTTTGATAGTTCAAGTTCCAGTTTGAAGTGTTCATTTGTCCTTTACTTTCCCTTTCCTTCTACCCCATAATAACATCATGGAAGGGAAGGAGGGATTTATTTGTGCCTTTCTAAATTCCATCCTCCAGGAATGGGAACAAGGCTCCATTTATCCTTCAGTGCAGTGATGGCAGAATGGAATTACTGGATGATAGATCAGGTGAAATTATTCTTTAGGAGAAGAGCCATTCCCAATCCCAGCAGGCTGTGCACGGCCATCAACGTCCACTTTACCTTCCTAAATGCCACAAAACTGCTTTAATTCCCTCAGTCCTGCTTTTCCACTGGATGCCAGTGCCCTCTGGCTCCAGCCCTGCTCCCATGGGTCTCTCTGGTGGATTCACTGTCTCCCTGTGTAAGGACTGGGTGAGGGGCTGCAGCTTGTGCAGGGAAGGGAACGGGGCTGGGAAGGGGCTGAGGGAGCTGGGGGGGCTCAGCCTGGAGAAAAGGAGGCTCAGGGGGCACCTGGAATTCTCTGCAATCCCTGCCAGGAGGGGGGAGCCGGGGGGGGTCGGGCTCTGCTCCCAGGGAACAAGGGACAGGAGGAGAGGGAACGGCCTCAGGCTGGGCCAGGTTGGAGATGAGGAGGAATTTTTTCCTGGAAAAGCTGGCCAGGCCTTGGCAGGGGCTGCCCAGGGAGGTTCCCCCTCCCCATCCCTGGAGCTGTCCAAGGAACAGCAGAATGTGGCACTTACTTGACAAGGTGGGGATCGATCACAGGTTGGACTAAAAGAACCCCCAGGGCTTTTCCAGCCTTAATATTTTCCATGATGAGCAGAAAAGCTCCATTTACTCCCTTTGACACCTTGCTTTTACCCTTCCCTGAGTAAAAACCTCCCTTCCCTTCTCCCTTTTGAAAGCACTTTGTCTTTTCGCAGCAAACAGAAGGAGTTGGAGTCACTGAGTTCTCTGCAACAGGAGTTTTGCTGTTAAACAAACAAGTATAAAGCCCAAACTTCCTGTCATTTCACATGTTTTTGTTTTGAAAACCGAGTTATTTATTTAGAAATGTAACCACAAACAACCCCTGCAGTGTCTTGCTCAGTTTCAGGGAGTTACAGAAATCATAAGAGGGAGATTTTGTTTATCTAGATATTTTCCTTTCCTCTCCAGAAATACTCTTCCCATGTCCCATTCCCTTTGGATTTCCACTCCCAGTGCTCCCACCAGCTCCAAGAGCCGGGAGGAGCCGCCAGAAGGGGAGCACAGGAATTTAGTGACTCGCAGGGATGAAGGGATCAAAGATCCATGGAAACACTGTCCCCTGGAAAGGATGCTCCAGCTGCGTGCCCCGGGATAAGGAAGCAAATTTCAGCCCATAAACTCCGTGTTGGCCTTGGAAAGCAAAGCATTAATCCACAGCTCCATCCTGCTCCCTAATCCTCTGCCTCTGGCAGGACAATGTTATCACACCGGCAAAATCCATGCGAATGGCTCAGGACAGGCTCCCTCCCTGCGGCTCCTGCTCCCTTGGGGGAGCTTTGTCCACACATTTCTGTGGAAAGGGAGGGGGAGGAAAAGGATTTCCACCTGACACGGGAGACAATCACCTGCTTAGAGGTGTCCATGGGAATATTGAGGAGCTGAGGGGATGGAAAGGCTCCAATCCCAAGGGGTAGCCCCCCGTGTCCCGGATTTGGAAGGAATCCTGGAAAAGGATGTGAGCAGCCCTGAGCTGATACCTGATGCAGCATCACCATGGCAACGAGAGGAGGGAGGGAGGGATCGATTCCTGTTCTCCTCTGCACTTCCTCCTCCCTCCCAAAAGTCACCTCCCCTGCAATTAGAAATGACACCTCTCCAAGCCCTGCTGGTGGCTTTGATTCCCGAGCTCCGTCTCTGCCTTTGGTGTGGGAAGGAAAATGAGCAGGAGAGGGGGAAATGCTGGAGAGTAGAAAGCTGGGAGGCAGGGAAAGCTGCGAAAGACTGGAGCAAGAGGTTTTCCTTCATACTGGGCACTGTTGAAGGATTTTTGGACTAATTTGGACTTCCTGCTGGAATGAAGTGCTGGAGTGGATGCTCTGGGACACAGAGCTGCTGGGAGCAGCTCCATGGTGAAGGGCAGCCCATGGAACAGCTCCTGAGCCTCTCCCTGGGTTTCATGGAGAGGGGAACAGGATTTTGAGGTTGCAAAATTCCTCCTGGCTTTGGCATTTCTTCTGCAGTGGATTATCAGGGCTTTCCAATTAAACAAAAGGTGGAAAAGCATTTTGGGAAAACTCCTTGCCTGGAGGATTCCTGGAGATGTGTTAAACTGCAGTCGATGTGTTTAACTTGGAACCAGGATTTGTGTGTGAAGGATCCCACATCCCATCTCCAGGGCCAGGAGCTTCCTTCATCCTCCTCCCCAGTGCCCCCCAAGTTTAATTGTGTGGAGCAGGCACCTTCCCATTCCTCAGGCAAGGGATTCTGGGAGGGCTGGAATCTGGCTTTCCCATTATCCCTCCAGCATTTCTTGGTCTGCTTCTCCATCATCATCATCATCAATCATCATCATCATCATCATCATCATCATCATCATCATCACACAGGCTTGGGAAAAGCTGCAGATTGAAATGTGTCAAAAGTGAGTTTTCAGGCTGCTTCAGAAAATTTAAGAACTCCCTGTCCACAACACTCACCATTCCCCTGGGAATGCTCTGGGAAGGGTGTCAGTGGTGGCTCCCACAGCCCAAAGCCTCCTCCTGCTGTATCCAGGGATTTCAGGGCTGAGTGAAGGGTCTCAGATGGGGTTTTAGGGCTCTTATTTCCCAACACAGGTGTTCAGGATGGATTTTCCTTCAGCTTGGGCTCAACCACATTCGTTTAAAGCCCTGTCCAACCTGGCCTTGGACACCTCCAGGGATGGGGCAAGCTGTGCCAGGGCCACCCAATATCTCCATTATCTTCCCAATATCCCCACCTAGATGTTCTCCCTAAATATTCCCAGTGATTTCCTTCCTTAAATCTCCTTTCAGTAGGAATCAGTCCCTCCATTGGCTCCTGGCAAAACATCCAGGCTGCAGGGAGATCTTGGGATGGGCAGGGCATCAATCCATGTGCTCCATGCTCTCCATGTTCTCCATCCCATCCAAAGCCTTTAAAGTCAGTCCCTACCAGCAGAATTCCTGTATTTCCTTTACCCAGGCAGAGCAGCAAGTGGAGAGGAAGATCCAAAGCTTTCTTGCCTGATTGGGCAGAGTTAATCGATAGGAAAGAACTTCTGAGAGAGAAAAACACCTGCTGGGGTTTGGAATCCTTGGAAATTCTGGAGCTTGGTTTGTCAAACAGCCACGGAGCTCAGTGAAAGGAGTAAAAAGATCTTCCTTGTCTCCTTCCACCTTTTCCCCTCTTTAAATCAATCCCCTCCCCTTCCCACATGCATTGGCAGAGTGACCCTTCCTTTCACCTTTTGCAGGAGCAGCAACAATTTTCCTGGGATTTGACCTCTGCCCCACTCTGGTCCCTGAGCAAGGGGAAAGTGTCTGTGCCCCCAGGGTTGGCAGGAGGAGCTGGAACTGTAAACACCTGGAGTTGAGGGAGGCTGGGAAAGCTGTTTGCACACCCCTGCCAGGGCTGGATTGGTTCTAAGAGCAATCCCACCAAAAAGAGACACTGGGAACGAGGCAGAATAGTCTCAGTGGAGAGCAAGGGTGGAGGGAGCCTGTGAAAACAACCAAGGCATGGGGTGAGGGAGAAAAACAGGCATTTTCTGGGCTTTGTGGTTAATGGTTCCTTGATTTTTCCTCCTTCCTTGGCACATTGCAGGATTTACCCTCAACACCCAGAGCAAAGTAAAGCTAAACCCAAACCTCAAAGTTTGAGTCTTGGTACTAAGGGATATTTAGGGCAATTCATTTGGGATGAAGTTTAATGGGATATTTGCCCTGGGAATTGATGCCCTTTGGATTCCTGCTGGACTACATCCAGGGTTGCCATTTGGGAAGGGACCTTGGACTGTGTGGGAGTTTAGAGGGGAAGAACTTCCCCTGGGGCAGAAGACCCTGCCCTGGGATTGAAGGGCTCAGACAGGCAGGTGTCCATCTCCAAGGGTATCCAGGTGTCCATGTCCAAGGTATATCCCAATGTCCATCTCTGAGGTGTATCCAGCTCATTTTGAACTTTACAGAGTGAGATGGGAGGAAGAGCTGACTGCACTTCCATGGCCAAAGTGCCCTCCCAGCCATTCCCAGTGAAACCAGTCCTTCCCAGTGCTGTGCTTCCAAAGGTCCCACACTCACTGCTCTCCATGAAAACCTTTCTTGGGAGGTGGGAATTCCCTGCTGATCCTGCCAGTGCTGAGCTTTCCAAACTCACACATCCAGCACCATTCTCTTGATGCAGGTCAGAACTCTGGGAGGCAGGAATCCCCTCTTGATCCATCCAGCTGCTTGGAAGCCAATCCCACCCCTGGGTGGCAAGGATGCCTTTTCCCTGTGCATTTGGCTGGGACTCCTGTCACTGCCCAGACACCCATTTAGGAAAACAGCACCGGGGGAAAGATCAGGAAATCATCTCCCATTTGTTGGGAGGTAAATACCGTTCCAGCCATTGCCCCTGACAGCTGAAATTCCCTCCAGGACTTCCCTGCCATTAATCACCTTCAAAAGGGACCGTTCCACCTCACAGGTTTTTTCGCTGGGCTGGAAAACTGTTTCCAGTCCCACACACTCCTGGTTTGGGAGAACGTGGCTCTGGAGTGCAGCCAGTGCTCATGTCTGCTTTGCTTCCAGCTGCTGAGAAGGATTAAATGGGCTTTATCCTGTTGTTTTCCTGTGGTTTTCCTTTCCCCTTCACCTCCTTTTTTTTAATTTTTTTATTTTTCCTCCCTTTTTCCCCCTTCCTTAAACACATCTGGATTGGGGATGAGGAGGGATCCACCAGCACCATCAGAGCTTTGGGATCAGGAAATGGAACTCTGCACACTGCTGATAGGAAGAGGAGGAGAGAGGATGATGTGGGTTTTTTTCCCTTGGGAAAGGGCTATGGATTGTCTGGGCCAATAAACATTGCTGTGACAAGCCTGTGTTTTCTTACAAGGGGTTTATGGGGATCATTGGAGACTCCAGTGCAGTTTGGGAGGAACTGCTCCAGGGATTGGGAGGTTCCACCCTCCCATCCTTGGGCTCCAGAACAGCCCTTTGCTGACTTGTTGTCTCCTCTCATTTTATTATTGATCTTCCAAAGTTTCTTTATTAATTTGCCTTTTCCTGAAAGCTGCATTTTCCCTCCTGCCTCATTCCAAGCTCCAAGTCCAATCCAACCTGGCCAGGAATGGGGCAGCCACAGCTTCTCTGGGCAACCTGTGCCCAGGCCTGACCAATCTTTCATGGGCAAAATTTCTTCCCAAATTCATCCCTGGGAATGGATACATGGAAAAAGGCAGGAGCTCCAGCTCTGGCTCCCACAGTCCATCTCCAGCCCTGTGGAGAGAGAGAGGGCATGTTCTGCTCCACCTTCCTCCTGTCCCTTCCAAACATTGAACATTATTTTTGGGAAAGGACTTTTAGGATGCTCAGCTGTAGTTTTCCCAATGCACAAAGCAGTGCCTTGAGCTTGGGAATGTTCCCCATCACCTGGAGATCCAGCCTTGCTCTGCTTCCCCACAGGTCTGGACATGTGACTTGGGTTTGTAGGAGGATGTGGATACCCAGCTCTGGGATCTCCCCAGAATTCCTGTGAAACTATGGATGTGGGATCCAAACCCCTTTGGAGGTGGCAGCTCTGCTGAGCAGGAGTGCCTGGAGAGGGAGGAACACGCGAACAGAGAGGTTTTTCCTTTGGAAGCAGTTAATCATGATTCCAATTAGCACTTCCCAGCCTCTGGACACCCTGTGCTGGCCTCCCCTTGTCCTACAGTGGGGTCATGCNCTGTGGGAATGGGGCTTGAGGAGTGATCCCAGATTTCCATCCTGAATGCAGCTCCTGGTTCCCAAATTCACAAATCACCACCAGCACATCCACTTTAACAGAGTTCAGGCTCTGCACCCTTGAGGGAAATTGTTCTGCCTCAAGGAGTTCCTGGATAATAGTGGTGCTCCAAGTGGAAGCTCTTCCTGTCCTGTGGGATCTGACTCCTCACTCAGGGGCACTTCCTTGATGGCTCATTATTATTCTTTATCATTCCTACAGCTCCATGAATGCCCAGGACACTTTGGAGTGAGCACAGGACTATCCCCCTGCCTCGATGAGGTCACCACATCCCTGCCCTTGTTCCAGCCAAACCTGGGGCATGATGTGGGTGAAGAACTG
>VYZS01014436.1:34754-44876 GCA_013400695.1 Neodrepanis coruscans | reverse complement strand
CTGTGAGCATCAGAATTACTTTTATACTATTTCTAACTTGTTCATATGCTTCTAATTCTATTACTATTGGTAGACACTTCGTATACTATTATTATTGATTTATAAAACTTATGAGCACATTTCTACACATTCTAACTGGTTAAATCTCTTCACAATGCTGCAGGTTCTGGTTGGCCTGTTCCACCTGTTGTTTTGGACCTGTTTTCTTCTCTTGTTTAATTTTTCTCTGCTTGCACCAAGGTCAAATTATCTTCTCTTGCATCCTTTCTCATGAGAATAGTTAAGTTGAATAGTCTTTGAATATCTCGCTGCATGTCTTTCCCATGAGAAAGGCTAGGCCACAGAGCTTGTCCTCTCATCAAAAAACTGAGTTGTGCAGGGGGCTTATTGCCCTCCAAAAATCTTATAACTCTGAAATTTTCCAACAGTTTTCAGGCTGATGTGCTGTAAGGATGGATGGACCAGTGTCTTACATGATGGGAAAAAGAAATCAAATTTCTTCCTCTCCTTCAGATTTCTTTATGACAGATAAAATAATTTTGGCTTAAGCATACAAATGATTTTAAGGCCTAGAATATCATTTAGGTCTGGTATTTAAGCAGCCAAATTCTAAATCTAGTTCCTGAAAATCAGATCTTTCTTGGCCTTTCACTAACTGCAAAGTCTTACGAAATTCTTACACTGTAAGTCAGTGTGAGTAGTATCTTCCTGGTGGATGCTGGGTGGAACATTTCATGCTGAAACACTAAAAATTTAAAAAAATTTAGAATCCTTCTGTATTTTTTAATAATGCTCCTGCCGATTCTGGACTTGTTAATTTTTTTAAAAGGTGTTTCAATCCCATCCATGCAGAGAGTCCTAGCTGTGAATTCCCCATCTATGGTGGGACATAGATATATAAGTGTAAGTGCTGAGCACTATTGGAGAACCCCTTGGTTACCAGGTCATCGATGTGGAGCAGACAGAGACAGCACAGTATGTTTGGAGATGTGTGTCTTCTTGAAGTGTCATTTAGAGACAAGATGGAATACCCTAAGTCATCTAAATGTGCACTGTCTGCCCAAGTATGAGCACTTAAATCGTGCAGCTTTGCAGAATAAATAAATCAAGGACCAAAGGAGGAATCATATATTCTGTATAGGCATCAGGCATCTGAAAATTCACTGCAACAGTGCTAAGTGATTTTTTTAGTCATCTGCCTTTGTGGAGGTAACTTTAGGAGGTTTTTTACGTGTAAACTAGAAGCCTCCATACTTCACATGAGATGAAAATAAATAACTTGCAGTTTATGAGGTGCTAGCTACCAAAGAAGGTAAACATTTTAATTAAAATAGTTTAGGTAGGCAGCTCCACAGCTCTATCTAGGATGTTTTCAGCCCCAGAGTCCCATGGGGCTTGCAGCAGACTCGATGCTCACTGTGAGTTAGGGCTCAAGTTATGAGCTGTGAAAAACTTGTTTACTTTAGAAATTAATGAACATTTATTTTTCTGCATCTGAAATGGACAAAACCCCAAATAATAATAAAAAAGAGAATGAATGTTTCAATTTACAATCCTTTTAGATCTGAATTCCTAAAAAAAATAAAGACTCATATAATTTTCACATTGATCCTTTTGCCAAGTCCCTTTCCCCTATTATTTTTGATGTTAGATAATTTTAACAAACTTTGAAAAGGTTTGAGTACTTGAAAAGTACTCAAAGATGTTTTCCTGCTAGTCCATTGGAAACAACTATCAGCATAAAGGAGAAATTGATGACTCTTCTGAGGAAGGCACAGCTCAGTCACTGTATTCCTCTTTCATAGCAACCTCCTGTCTAATAAGGGTTGCATGTAACAGGTTGGCCTATCCACACAGACTCAGCTTTAGATGAGTCATAGTAACTGGTATTTTTTCCTAGTGCAGGTGGATGTGTTAGGGTGAGAAGCAGGACAGGGGTAAGAAACATAATGCAGATTGATATTTCCAGGCCTCTTCTGTGTCTCTGTTCATGTAACATTTTCTTTTGTTATTGCTTCAGCAATTACTCTCATATTCACTCATAAATTTTCTCTCTCACTAATTATACTGTATTTACTTACAAAGAATGAATCTCTTCATTGACTTTAAGTGTAAACCTACTCTTAAAAGTGCTGATGATGCAGCAGGTATGTGATTATGAAGGCAGGATCAGAGTTTTTCCAGGTAACAGCACAGTTATTAGTGCTATATGAATTATCTTTTACCTTACATATACCACATATATCCCTATAAAAGAGAAAACTTCCAAAGTTTTTTTTTAGAAATAGTCGAAGTATTTTAATTTTTATGACCCATTTCCAGTTGCTAAGATTTTTTCAAACTTTTCCTGAAGCCATTATGTCCTTTTCCCAGATTTATACTTTAGCAGATGAATATGAGTTACAACATTGTCTTTATTAAATATATTAGTCACACTTTTCCAGTTACTAAGTAAAAATAATCAAAATTTGTGAAGTCAAAACCGTCATTGTTTTTCACTCTGCTTAACAAAATACTTAAATATGAGAACTATTAAGTGAGGTAGCACAATATTAGGATTAATATTAAAAGAATCATCTTAAGTAAAAGTAAAAAAATCTGCACAGTGGAAAAAACACTGATTACTCCAAATATGAGATTACAGGATAATTTTTTAAAAATATTTATTTTCAAAACCTCTTCAGAATAAACACCTAGTCCGAGCTGTCTAAAAATTGTTAGAATTATCCCAAAACTCAGATAAAATGCACGATAAAAAAAGTGAAATATTTCATCAAAGACTCTCTGAGAAAAATACACCCAGCTCCATGAAACATTCTCTGTAAGAGTTAATAACCTTAAAAGGCTTTTTTTTACACAAGAAGGACATATTGTAGAGTATGCATGTGAAACTTACATCACCATCTTCTACTGATATCTGAAGGCCAACCCAAAAAAACAAGAACCTAGCTCATATTGTTGGAAAGCAGATGGACTTTCTTTCTGTTTTTTTTTTATGACATAGTTCAGCAGAGTGTTAGGAAGCTAGAGGGAATTGCCAAAACAGTGAGTGGAATCTAGTGCTGAAATCCACACAGCAATAATGAGGAAAAGGGAGATGATTTTCTTCATACAGATAGTGCAATGTTTTTTGGCATAATCTCTGTCACATAAAGTGGAAATCTAGGGTATGGGCTCTAGTCCCAGGCAGTTTTGGAGTCTAGGTACTAGAGTACCATTTAGCACACTCTTTGACAGACTAAATTCTCTCATTGCCTATTGGACATTCAGGTGTTTAAAGGAATGAAAGACGAAAAAATTGTTATGAATTCAAGTAGAACTCCATATCCTATGCTCTTTCAAACACCTACTAGAGAAATACTAAAGCTGAAAACCCACAAAAATTCAGTGTTCAGGTCTCCCTCATGCCTCTTACAATGCAATGAGATTTACTGTAAAAAAGCTATGAAAGAATGAAAAAAATAATAATTGATATGATTTACATTCAAAGGATGTTTTCATTATACATTCTGTCATGCTTTTCTTCAGTTCACTTTAGGCCAGAAAGGCTTAATTTTCTATGTTGACACAGAAAGGGAGCCAGTCTGTCAATGAATGTGCAAGATGAATCTCCAGGGAAGAAAATGCAATTTTGCTGAATAACATTGGTTTATTTTATTTGTAATAAATATAAAGGCTTATATTGCCAAAGGACCACATTACAGTTGTGTAAAGATTGAGTATGAATGATAAAAAAGTAGAAAATATAGCTGAGATACATACTGAACCTCTTTTTTTCCTCAGTTGCTATAGTAATGTTTAGCATCTTACTCCAGCAAACTCTCTCATGCTATGACCCTGGGAGATTTGTCAGTTCAGAAAGACTGAGAACGATGAGCTTACCTTGGATCTGGAGATAGACCTCATTAGTTTTGAGGATTAGACACAATACCTAGCACTGGCACAGTTAACCAGCGCAGAAGCTAGGATTCCTGGAAAGGAATCCCAGGGTGCTTTTTGAGAGGCCACACAGCCTGGATATTGTATTGCTCTCAGCATTCCAGAGAGAGGCAGTTGTAAGGCAGGTGGGTGACTCTTCTGAAACTGCCATCCTAATAGTAGTTGTTCATGGTTAATCCTAGACAAACCAGCTCAAAGCCTCCTACAACTCAAGGAGAGTTGCTTTGATACTCAGAGGACAACAAAAAATGTAAGTGCCAAAAGGTTATACTTTGGTACCAAATCAAGTCTTTGGACCATTTTCACTCTGTCAGGTGTAATTTCCAGATGAATTAAAAAGGAGCAGTTCTTTGCAGGTCTTGGTCCTTTCTTTTTGTCTTTTCACTGTCAACTAAACCATCAGTCTTTCCATGCTGTTCTGGGAGGGATGAGAGATAAATGGCAAGCAGCAGTGCCACTATTCTCCATTTTCGTGCCTGGCTTGTTGTGTAGGTTTTTCCTTAATAACCAAGTTTTTGGTTGTTTCAGTGAGAATATGTTGTAGGTTAGAAAATAAAACCGTCCCCACCCCCCATTCCCCGCCGGCTGCGGGCGCATGGGGCCGGGGCCACGCCGCGGCCGCATGGTGCCGTGGGTGCTGGGGCCGCGGCTGCATGGCGCCGCAGCCACATGGTGCCACAGCCATGGGCACGCGGCAGGCTCGGCGCGGGGAGNCAAGCAGAGGCTCGGTGCTACTGTAGGGTCCTCAGGTCATCCTCAGAACCCTCCCCGGGAGAGCTGAGGTTGGGGTCCTTCTCTATTTATCCCGGCGTCTCTTCCGGAGCCCCCAACAGAGAAAAAACCAGCACTATCCCAGAGCCTTCCCATCCCAACACGGGGTCTGGGAAAGCTTAATTTGTCTGTTTTTGCACTTTATTGACGGTTTTCTGTGTGTGTGAAATAAACTGTGTTACTTGTGTGTTTTCTTTTTGGGTGTGTGTGGCTTCTCTCGGACATCTCTTGTCAGTACCACGTTTTTTAGTGGTAAAACCACAACAGAATATCAGATATTTTACAAAAGATAAGGTATGTTTCAGTTTCTCTGTGCTATGAGAAGTGTCCTAGAGAAGTGGCCCTCCTCTGGACTCACTCCAACAGGTCAGTGTCCTTCCTGTGTTAGCTTTTCCTTTCAGCATTTGCTTTCTGAAATTGCACAAGTTGAACAGAAGTATTTTTTTCTTTCTTTAAAAGCAATCACCAATTACCTACACACCTACAGTCCATATCTCCTATTATCAGAACTTCGTATTAATCTAGCAATCAATAGAGTGTGATGTAGCCCAAGGTGGAACACTGACCCATGATGATTCATAATTTATTCTCCAAAAAAGGGGAATAAATGCTAAGTCTTTAACTAAGATTCACATGGAATGCTGCTCAGAAAATAATTTTGTTAATATTTTACTGATGTCATTACTGATTTTTTCTTGCTTAACTGCCTTCCTTGTGCTGGTATCGTGATGGAGAAAGTGAGATCATCTTAGGGTTTTTTTGTAAAAAAATCAGTCAGTCAACTAAGAGTACAGAGCTGCATTACATACTGCCAGCAGTGGGGAGAACAAAAGGCCCAAATGCGAAAGGGAGAAGACAAAATAAACCACTCACAAAACTGCCCTTCACACTCTTTAAACAGTGCATCTGATGTTGTCTGTCTGTCTGTAGCAACTAATTAATAACAGAAGCTATTTATTATAATAGTAATAATTTATTTTTAGCCACAAATGGTATATAATAGGTCATATCCTGTGCAACTCTAACTGTATTTAGACCTCATAGTCTGAAGGGAAGGAAAAAAAGAAGAGTTTGTTATGCATTCAAAAAGTGAAAGACCTTCTACAGAAGAGCACTGTAGTTACAAAGAGCTAAAAAGCCATGCCTGGTTTCAATAAAACAACACCAGTGAGTGCTGTGTTTCAGGAACGGGTCTAACATGGTACAGGTCAAGGACCTCTGTCTGCACTCAAGCTGAGTCATGTAAACTTGAGTATATGGATTCCCTTCTGGTGGAGATGAAAATGAAGGAAATGAAGGAAAGGTGGGAAGGAAGTGTCTGATGCAAGTGTCTGGATGCAAGTGTCTGGATGTCATCTTAACATGGGGCTGGGTACAGGTGCAGCTAGGGAGCTCACCCAAACCAAGAAGCATAGGGTGCTGCCTGAATCTATTCATTTAGGTAGAACTGCTCAGGTTGACTACATGATTTGGTGACTGGGCTAAACAGAGCTATCTCAATAGAAATGATTGCAAAAGAGGACTAAGGGAATTAAGGAAGGGGTATCATCTGCCTAAATTTGGTGTCCAACTTGTGCCTTCATTTCAGATGTCTGGCAGTGCAGTTTTCCGAGGGCATATACATAAAGTTATTGGTAAAATAACTTGAACATTCTTCAGAAGCCAGGTGGGGACCTACAAATAGTACTGGTGATTTCAGCCTTAGATTGCCAACAAGAACTTGCTGTAAAGGAGTATAAATTTTAGATCTGTTCTAGTGTCTGTTTGTTCCCATAACAAAAATAAAGCTGAAGTGTGGGGAAGTAGAATTCAATAATCAGACATAGTTATTAATCATCCAATCACTCACAACACTGAACTTGAAAACCAATACTTCACAAACTGTCTTCCAAAAAGTGATTTCTTGATGCACAGCCTGTTTAAAAAAGAAACCCAGTTTGGCAACTGAAAGCTTCCCATACATTGGGGTCAACTAGCTCTGAAGTTTTTTCACACCTGTTTAGAAACTGGTTTGTAGAATGCCTGGAGAGCGTTGCAAGAAGCTGCAGGAGGAATGAGGGATGGTTACCTGTGGAAAGTTAGAAAAAGCTTAAGAGCAGCTGGAACCAATTCATCTGAGGCTGGAGGAAGATGTAGGAGGAGGAATTGAGAACTTTTGTAGATAATCAGAGCTGTCAAGGGTTTACATTGTACATATTTAGATTAGAATATTCACTGTAGTCTGCTGCATTTGGCGTAATTGAACTATATTGCTCTTCAATTTGTATGAATGTTTTAGGATGACTGTATAATCTGTAAAGGTTTAATTTGTTTAGTAGAGTTGATTAAGCTACAGAATATCTATCTGTTGTTCTACTTAGACTTTTCCCTAGAAAAGTGGTGACAGCAAAAGCCTCATTTTTTGCACAAACTAATAATATTTGGATAGGGTGGAAATGAGCAGGAATGATATTATCCCATTTCAGAAACAGAATCCAATTAAAGAACTTGGAAACACTTACTCTCAGGAACAAATGTTCTCATATACAAAAGAACATGAAGAATTATTTTTCATTTATTTCAGATGTATTTGAAATAGATTTTTATTATAGCATTTTGTTCCATCTTTAATTAGGAACTTTATAATAGAACTATGTTACTTAAATTAAGAGAAATGTCATTGTAGGTTAAAAGGTACAAATCTCTGAATAAGTGGCTTGAAATGGTTTTCTTTAATTTTAATGTGAACTGAACATCAATTGCCTCTCTGAGTCTTGCCTGAAGCTTGGTTATTCTTGTCTAACACATTTTCTTCTTAATTATATCAAACTTGTTCTACAGTTCTCAGACAATACTCACCATTTTTCAATTGTTGTTATTTTCCTATTATAAGTATTATCCGATATTTTGGGGTTTTGTTGTTGCTGTTGTTGTGTTGCCGTCAGGCCCTGGCTGGGCCAAGATAAGAAGAGAGACAGACTCACAATGCAGGGAGAGAGCAGCTTTTACTGGTGGTGTCCGACGATCCAAAGAGGAAATTCATAACAATCTCTCCAATTTTATAACCTCTAGTGCCCACCCATTATACCTTAGCCAACTAAACCCCATCTTATTACTATGCCCCTAAAACATCCAACAGAATGGTCCCTTATTGCCTATCCCCACCCCCGTTCAGCTTCTGCCAGGCCTAGAAGCCCAGCTCTTATGTTTGGACTTCTCTGCCTCTTTATCTATACAGAAAATGCAAACTTGTGAAGGACAGGCCGTTTTCTACCCTTAATATTCTAAGTTACTCAGCTACCCAGCTATACTGAATTCTCAAATCTTAAGCATACCCCTTACGGCATCAGTTGTTTCTCTGCATGCCAGAAAAGACCAAATTATATAAGACTTTGAAAGCCTCACATTTTATGATAAATATACTATTGCATTGCAATAGGTTTTTTTCTTCACTTAATCTTTCTTCTTCTTGATGAGAATGCCAGACTTCTAGATGCCAAATTGTGAAATGATCCTATTGGTTCTAGAAAAGACCTTTATATTAGCAATAAACTGACACTTTCAGCTACAACATGTTCCATCACCTGCTTTAGAGTTTTTCTGCTTTTCTTTCCAGGCATCTTGGCTATTGGTTCAATGAGACATTTCACTGTTCAAATAAACACAGGATAAACCATAGGAGATTTAAAAAACTATTTTGCTGATGATATAGTCGAATTTCCTTTAGTCAATATTCACATCCACTGAGAATCCATTTTTCTCATCTACTTTTTCAGTATATTGCTTGTTCTTGACTAAATTTATGTACTTTGTAGTGTTAGTTCCACCATCCACCAGGCCTCAGATGTTTCTTTCTCTGCAGTTTTACAAGGGATATAGTGATGGCTCTAAGCTGTGTTTTAAGCAGTATGATCCAGACATATGAGACAACCAGACAATGAGATTTTTCTTTCTCTGTAGTAAATGCATGGGTTTGTTTCTTCAATACCACATAAACTGCATCCAAGCAAAACTTAACAAGATGCTCTGCCAGAAAAAAACTATGAGAAGAGAGGAATGGAGAGCAGTTGTTTCTGTCAGCTGTTGCAGTCCTCAGACCTACAAAGATAAGAGAAGTGTGACTGGCCTGGTTTCCACCAAGACAGTAAACAGGTGAACAAGCATGGATCTTCCACTCAGGTTATCTAATCTAGTAAAAGTGGAGGGAAGAGGAGCATATTCGGTGGTAAGTCAAATTGATGTTCATGTGCTGGATATAAATTCTTTGCAGTTTTATTGTATCAATAGATAAATATTTTTTATTGTTTGTTTTGGTTTTTTTTCAGTTGTTATTCATACAGTCCTAAGATGCATTGTATTATGAGGTCCTCAGTTCTTGATACTTCTACTTTAAATATTTTTATTACATTTAGATCTTGATGACTGTTCAAAAGAGTTGTTGATGCTGCAAACTTCTCTTTCCTGTCTCCCCCAATGCCTTCAATCACAATTGCTACTTTAACTTGCTTTTTCCACAGGTACACATTGTTGCTCCCATCCCCTGCATGGAAAGCTGTCACTTGGTTCTTGGTATGTTGTACCTGACCAGGTTTGTGATATCGTATGAGACAAAGGATCACCAGCTGAGAGCCAGCTGTTTGTTGCAAAGGCCATTTGCCATTGATTAAATACTCCAACTTAATTTTTTTCCAACCCAATTTACCGTTATCTGGCAAATTAGTATTTTTTGTCACCTAAAGAAAGACATTGTATGCTGAACTTTCTTTAGCCAATTCTTTCACCACAGTAGAAAGGAAATGGGTAAACTGAGGAAGACATATGAGGAGTGTCTGAGGTCACTTGGTCTGTTCAGGCTGGAGAAGAGGAGACTGAGGGGAGACTTCATTGCAGTCTGTGACTGCCTTATGAGGGGAAGAGGAGGGGCAAGCACTGATCTCTTCTGTGTAGTGACCCAGTACAGGACCCCAGGGAAAANTGCTGAACTTTCTTTAGCCAATTCTTTCACCACAGTAGAAAGGAAATGGGTAAACTGAGGAAGACATATGAGGAGTGTCTGAGGTCACTTGGTCTGTTCAGGCTGGAGAAGAGGAGACTGAGGGGAGACTTCATTGCAGTCTGTGACTGCCTTATGAGGGGAAGAGGAGGGGCAAGCACTGATCTCTTCTGTGTAGTGACCCAGTACAGGACCCCAGGGAAAAAAGTTTTGTCAAGGGAGGTTTAGGCTAGATATTAGGAAAAGTTCCTTCACCCAGAGGACGGCTGAGCACTGGAATAATCTCCCTAGGGAAGTGACCATGGCAACCAAGCCTGATAGAGTTCGAGAAGCATTTGGACAACACTCTCAGACACTTGGTGTGATCCTTGTGGTTGTCCTGTGCAGGGCCAAGAGTTGGACTTCTATAACCTTTGCAGGTCCCTTCCAATGCAGGATAT
>VYZS01014434.1:3862-24342 GCA_013400695.1 Neodrepanis coruscans | reverse complement strand
ACTCCGTCAGGGACTGTAGTAAGAGGATAAGGGATGGATGGTTTGAAACTGAGAGCAGGTTTAGATACTGGGAAGAAACTCTGTACTGTGAGGGTGTTCCAGGCCAATACTGGAACAGGTTGCCCAAACAACTTGTAGGTGCCTCATCCCTGGAAGTGTTCAAGGCCAGGTTGGATGGGGCTTTGAGTAAGCTGGGCTAGTGGAAGGTCTCCATGCCCATGGCAGGGATGTTGGGCCTAGATGATCTTTAAGGTCCCTTTCAACCTGAACCATTCTATGATAGGAAGAGAAACGCAAAAATAGTGGTTTTGGCAATATAATTGTACAGGTGTACAACCAAACCATACAAGGGATGGGGTGATGTGGTCTTCTTTCTCCTCCCCCCTGTCCTTTATTGAGAAGCAAAACTTTGTCCTGTGGTTGGACACAAGCCTTTGCATTTCATGGATTATTTGAATGAAGCGAGAGCAGATGCCTTGCAAAGTAGTGGGACACTGGACACCCACACTCATGAATGTAACAATGAGTTTTCCTTGAGCTGGGTGTGCTTTTGCATTGTAAACCAAATTCATCTGTGACTGCAGCCACTTTGGTATCCCACACCTGTACGTAGAAGTTCACTGCAGGCCTGCACCGCACCTTAGTAACACGCAGCATGGTACAAATGAGGGGACAGAAGCATGTTATTCAGGTTACTATAGCGTGAGTTGTTTATCACCTTGCAAGGGCTTTGAGGCATGGCTTATAATGAAAACGCCAATTTTAGGGGCTTAGAAAATCAGTGAACACTTCTCAAAAATCTGTGGCAAATCAGAACAGAAGTTAAGATAAACTATTTAAACAATTCTTCTCAGACGCTAAAGTTTCCCTTTTCACAGTAGCTGTAAGGCACAGCATTTCAGTGTTAACATCATCTCTTGCTCTTCAAAATTGTAACTCCTTACACAGTTTCTCTTATTTGTCTGAAAGCTTGCCTTCGACACTAAATAAAATCTGAAAAATGTGTCCACTTTGATGCTGTTTCAGGAATTCTAGGAACTGGCCAAGATCCATGTGATAGTCATTCCTCAGGCCATAATCACCATGTGCCTGAAACTGCAGGTCTTCAAAACCATGAAAGAGATGAAGATTATCAATGCTTCCCTCCCTTTCTATATTCTCCACATGCTTGCATGAAATATGCTTCCAGTTGGGATATCTAATAACACGCCAGAACTCTTCACAGTTTTCTCGGAGCCCCTCCACACAGATGACACCAGGTTTTCCAGTGAGGCAGAAGCCAGTCAGATTTAACTTCTTTGCACAGTCAAAAATCTTTTTTCTCAATTCCTGCCTGTATATGTGGTGGCTGTAGATCCACATGCGATGCAACATTTCTTTAACTCTCTCTTCTTTTGAAGCACATTCCAAAGAGATCTTACTGTTTTCCAAGTAAGGCAGGCTGTTGTCCTTCACCCATTGCACAGCTTCACATATACACAGATCACCTGAATCCAGAGAGCTGATGTGAGAAGCAAGACGAGTGTTGAGCTGCATCTGTTGCTGTCTGTGCAGCACATCTGATCTGGCAAAAAGCTGAGGAGCTACCTGAGGATACATATGGGGAAGGAGTACTTGCAAGTCCACCTTTACCTTAAAAAGAGAACACACACACAGAGAAAATTAATTCCGCAGCCACTGAAGACACGCGATTCTTCTCTGTCAAATGCAGATTAGGAGGAGGGGTAATTAAGATTCCAGTGACTGGAATTACTTCCATTTTCATTCCATCCCAATAAGCCATTCTTCTGTCTGCTCCTTTTCTTTTGTTGCATCATGCTGTCACTTTCCCAACATTTCCCAAGTTATTCCAGCTGCTCATCTGCTGTCTTCCAGAACTTATCCTATGGCTTGGGAGAAAGTACACAGTCACCCTCTAAGGATATTTCTAGTGCAAGTTCTCAGCATGTGCTCAGTGTTGCTACAGCGATGAACCATGACTCTGTCAGAGTCAAGGGCTTTTGAGAATCTTATCCCTTACAAACACACATCAATTAACTCAGCCCAGCTGCTGAATCTACCCCAGGAAAACAAGGCCAAGAGTTACATGAAACAGTTTTTATGATTGTGCATACTGTGTATAGAGACACACGGGCGGGGAGCACGGAACTAGATGATCTTTAAGGTTGCTCCCAACCCAAACCATTCTATGACACTATGCATTATTATTATTTTAAGCAAATATTCGCCATAAAGAGAAAATTAAAAAAAAATGTGCATTTTAGGTCAGGGAAGACTCTAAATTATCTGTCCTATGAACCCTGGGCTGCTTGAGTTTCTCATGATTATTCCTACAGTGCCTTCAAATGGAACACTGCGGTTCTTTGGAAACTGAACCCAACCTCTGGTCCAAGAGCAGAAAAGGATTTTTGTGTCCTCAGTCCTTGAGGCTCCTGTAGACCCTTAGGGGGTTCTCACTACAGTGTACAGTCATATGATAAGTCCTGCAGAGAGAAGTGAATCATGCAGTGACTAATTATCTTTCCAAGTTCCTTGACAATCTGCCATAGGAAAAAAACCCAAACCACTACTCCTGCATAAGCCCTTCCTACATGGTTCATAAAGCTTCTCTCTAAAGGCTGGTGAAAGGGAGTATTTTAGAAAGATACCTAAGCTTGTACCTAAGTTTTCAAATAATCACAAGGCCACCTCATTACCCAGTAAATGTTTCCAATATTTAATTATCCTTGTTCTGAGGAAAATGGCTTCTAGGTTGAGTTTGTCTGTTCTCAATTTCTAGTCGCTGCATTATTATACACTCAGACCTACATTCTCTGCGCAAGTATTTACAGCACTTAGTTGTCGTATAGTAGCCCTTTCTTCAATCAGATAAACTATTGTCATTCCTTATACTGTAAGTTTGGTTTCCCTGCTCATAGGCTGTTTTTTTTTAGTGTTTGTGTGACTCCCCTTAATTGTATTCTATCATTTGGGGCTATTTTTACATTACTGTATTTCAAAAGCAGATCAGTATTAGTACATGTGGCAAAGGGTGGAAGAGAGAAATAACAGAGTGATTTTGCTAGAGTAATGTAAAGTCATAGTCTCATATTCTCATGCAGGGAACATTGCCTTTGAAACACACAACTCTTTGTAAGCCAGTAAACTGACTGCACAGACTCTTGTGAATGCTGTGTGTTCCACTGATACGAGTGTTTATTCCTATGTGCCCTTCTATTTGCCTTTATTAACCAGAGAAAGTTGACAAATAAATAACAGCTGACTTTTTTCGTTACTCTTGGCTTTTGAAACAGCAAACAAATATGAGGTGGGGGCTTTTGTCCTTTTTTTCAGAGCAGAATTTTTAAGTGTGTGTAGAAAGAGTAAGGAAAACAACACACATGAACACCTGGAAGTTCTCACCTTCGCCTCCCCAACATCAATAGCGATGCAATATTCGAGCTGCGGGGGCAGAGCCCCTCCAGCGTTTCTCAGGTAGCGCTGCACGCTGGGCACAGCATCCTCAGCCAGAGTGATTTCACCTCTTTTGGGAAACATCGAAAGGAGCATTTCCACTTCCAGCAGCTGGAGCTCCAGGCATTCTTTCACCATGACAGCCATGGCCCTGCCCTCCACGCAGCCCTGGAACGAGAGGTCTGGAGTCAAATCCCGGCGTTGAGCACACCACGGAGAGGGTTAGCACGACCCAACAAGGAAGCCCCACTGCTCTGTACGGGCAGAATTTGATTACAGACGTCTGGGCGCAGGGGCTCAGCAGCCAGCCCCTCCCAGGGCTGGCAGCACAGAGCCGTGCGGAGCCCTGAGCCGTGCCGGGCTCAGGGATGGAAGAGCGCACGGAGTGACACCCGCGTTAGTGTCCGTGGGCAGCTCTGCGTGTCGTGGTTTCAGCCCCGCCAGCAGCCAAGCACCACAGCGGGATCGGGAGAGAATCGGAAGGGTAAGAGCCAGGAAATCACTAGTTTGAGATCAAGACAGTTTAATGGGGAAAAGAAAAGCCGTGCACACAAGCAAAGCAAAACAAGGGATGAATTCCCTGCTTCCCACGGGCGGGCGGATGTTCAGAGCAGGGACCCATCGCTTGTAATGATGACTTGGGAAGACAAACACCATCACTCCAAACATCCCTCTCTTCCTCCTTCTTCCCCCAGCTTTGTACACAAAGCATGATGTCATATGGTCTGGAATATTCCTTCAGTCAGTTTGTGTCACCTGTCCTGGCTGTGTATCCTCCCAACCTTCCACGCACTCCCAGCCCCCTCACCACCGTGGAAGTACGAAGAGCTGAGAAGGCCCTGGCTCTGTGTAATGCCTCCTGAGCAATAACAAAACCACCTCTGTATTATCATCATTGTGTTCAGCACAAACCCAAAACAGCCCCGTACCAGCCACCGGGAAGGAAATTAACTCCGCACCAGCCAAAACCTGCACACCGGGGTGGCAGTGTGGAGTCTGAGCGCCACGTCAGTGAAGTTGCTCAGTTCCGGATGTCACCGAGAGCCCATCCCACGGCAGATCCCCCTCCCTGGCTCCTTCCCGGCCGTTCCCGGTGGATGGGGGGGCGGGGCCCGCGGCGCCACGTGGCGGTGGAAGCCCCGCCCGCCGAGCGACCATTGGCCGGTAACGGCCCGTGTGGGCGTGGCCGCGCCGGCTCCGTGCGGGGCACGGCTGCCGCGGGTCCGGCCTGATCCCGGTGTGTGATCCCGGTGTGTGTGTGTGATCCCGGGAAGTGTGTGATCCCGAGGTGTGTGTGATCCCGGGGCGAGGCGGGATCCGTGTCTGGCGCGGTGTGTCCGCACGGGCACCTCGGCAGAGCTGCCCTCCTGGGACCGTCCCGGGGACGCTGCTGGAGGATTCCCTGGAAGGGCTTGGCGAGGGTGGACAGGGTGCTCTTGGGCTCGGAGGTAGCGTAAGGGTCCAGGGCTGAACCTGCCGGGATCCCTGGATCCCGCCCGTTGGGAATCGCGGCTTTCCCCGGCTCGTCCCTGCGCCCTCTGCTTGAATCTGGTCGAGCTCTGTTTGTCCAGTGCCGTACAGGGACCCTGGGGTGGTCCCTGCAGGGGATGTGATGCGAACGGTTTAAAGCACCTGTGGATTTTTCAAAGTTTTACACTTTTTGTGAAACGTGAAACAATGACTTGACTTCTCCCGCTTGTATCTGTGTTACTTCCTGCTCTAGGAATGGATTCTGAAACCCTTAAAAAGTGCTCGGCGTTGCATCCCAAGCCTGCCGGCCTGGCTCTGCAGTACGGCACCGCTGGATTTCGCACCAGGGCGGAACAGTTGGATCACGTCGTGTTCCGCATGGGCTTGCTGGCAGCCCTCAGGTCTAAAGCCGTGGCAGCGACTATCGGAGTCATGGTTACAGCCTCCCACAACCCTGAAGTAAGAATAGCCTTTTCCTTAAACATGGGACCGGTTTGGTGGAATGGTGTGGAATGTTTTGGTAGAATAATGGAAAGATGTGATCAGTTTGGTGGAGTCACAGCTCGTCATGGCACTGAGAGACCAGAACCTGAAGACATTTGGACTTGCTTAAAGCATGTGTTTAGCCTGCTCCCTGTAAATATGATCTCTGGCATATTTGAAGTTACTTTTCCCTGCGACCCAAGCATCATTTTTTCTCACGTGGAAATGGGGTAACATAGAAAACATTTTATGTTGCAACATGACTTTTTGATGTTGTCAAGCTCGGAATACCCATGAGAAGAGAGGAACCTTTGAGCAAAATCTGTAAGTTTTAAAAATAAACACCCAAATCCAGCAATTACAAATCAAGGATTTAGATTTCTGCTGCTGTGGAGCGTTGCAGATTATTAGAATCTCCCCTTGTGTCACTGTAATGTCAAATGAATTTCCTACCATAATTACAAGGAAGAAAATGTTGGTTACTTAATATGCTGGTTGTGGTACTTTTTGGGGGCTTTGTTGGAGGCTTAAATAAACAGCTAAGCTGTTGTGTCCCAGAAGTTCTCCACCTTTAAAGAAGCAATGTGATGGATGTCTTCAAAGAGATTTGATTAAGTTTTCCACTTGTGGACTTAGTATCTCTTGTTCTTTTTTTCTGCTAAGGAAGACAATGGCGTAAAGCTGGTTGATCCTCTTGGGGAAATGCTGCACCCTTCCTGGGAAGAGTATGCCACACAACTAGCAAATGCAGAGGAGCAAGAATTACAGAAAGCGATAAATGAGATCTGCCAAAAAGAAGCAGTGAACCTGCACAAAGATGCTTCAGTTTTTATTGGTAGAGACACCAGGTAATTACAAAGGGCTGTAGAGGTGCCACTGCTGTGTTCATGGTTGCTTTTGGGATGTTTTGTCCTCTGCAGTCAGATTGTTTAAAAAATATTTTTAAAAGAAATGCCTTAACTTGTGGTTATGGCAATAAGCAAAAGTTTTCCAAAGCTGTTCCTATGTTAGCTTCCCTGATAGCTATGAGGACTTCCTAGCACTGTTTCTCGAAAGGATGCTTTTTTGTGGGTATTGTGTCATGTCCACCTGTGTTCAGCAGTTTGCTTGTCTTTGCAATTCCCCAGAGTGTTGACTTTCAGACTTCTTTATTGGGAATTGCAAGGGTTATCAGTTGTATTTCTTGTTTTCCAGGCCAAGCAGCGAGAAACTCTCACAGTCAGTAATAGATGGTATCCTTTGTCTAGGGGGTCACTACCACGGTATGTTAAACCTCTGGAATTCTAGTCTGATTTCAAGTTTTTTTATGGAGATGTGACTCTTTTATGTTGGCCTAAAGCAGTAGCCCACATACATTTCCGTTTCTGCTTGTAATAGTGTTCTTTCAGGGTAGTTGTATGGCTTTAATGCAAGGAGGGGTGGGGAATCATCTTTTCATAACAGAACTTGAAAAATGTCATGTGTATTTCTTGCACTTCATTTGTCTGTATCCTGTACAACTTTTAATTGACAATTAATTTAGAATTCTATTTCTAAATATTGTGCTTTTTCTTTCTTGCTAGATTATGGCCTGGTGACAACACCACAGCTACATTACATGGTCTGCTGTCAAAACACCCAAGGGCGTTATGGGAAAGCAACAATGGAAGGCTATTACAAAAAACTATCCAAAGCTTTTATGGAACTGATAAAACAGGTGAATAATAGGTGTTGTCTTCTTCATGCAAATGTACAAAATTAAGATCTGATTGTTTGCTTGCTTGGGTCTGAATTCTTGAATTCAGCATGCCTCTAGCTGTTGTTTCGCTAGGGTAAGAGTTCATTTGTCCTTTCTTCCTTTGTGCTAAGTCTCATAGCTCTGGAGAGAGTCAGAGGCACTTGAAGATTGACTGTGCCAATGGAATAGGAGCCCTGAAACTATCAGAAATGAAGCCCTACTTTCCACAAGAGGTGCTAATTCACATATATAATGATGGAACCAGGGAGAAACTCAATCACTTATGTGGTGCAGATTTTGTGAAAGTTCAGCAGAAACCACCTGGAGGTATGTAACTGGTAATTTTATATCCCTTTACCTCCTCTCCAGGTCTGAAAGTGAAGGGTCTAGCAAGGCTGTGTCATTTTCAGATAAGCTATCTCCCTGTTTCTTACTGAGTGACTGTATGAGTGATTCTGCTTGTGCAATGAAATGAGAGAATCATATGGCCAGGTTTGGCACATTCCTGGTTTATGCTAGTCCAAACTGTTTGGAGGAGTACAGTATCTCTCTGAATGGCTGATATATGTTTGACAGTCTGTTCTGAGTGTTAAGCTGGCGGAGTCCAAAGATCAGTCAGGACTGGCTTAATGTTATTTGTTTTACTTCCTTTTGTGTTGTGAAGAAACATTTACAATGTGGGCTAGGTTTGCAAGGGTTCCTGAAGAAGATCTGAGATAACGAACAGCTTGGTGCCAGCAGACTGACTGATTGACATAAACCAGTGAGGAAATGATTTCAACTGATTTCCTGCAAAGTGTATAAAAGAAAATCTCTGAACTGGGAGAGCAGGCTGGTTTGGATATGAGGTTATTTGAGGCTAAACTGGGTTCTCCACTGGACAGCTGCATTCTCACTGTAACTGCTGGCCAAATGTGAACACCAAGCTATGGTGTCATTTCCCCTTGCTGGAGAAACAGTAGTGGGAGCAGCACAGTGGCAATCCCTGCCAGGGACGGAGGCTTGTGCATCATCTCTGGATCCTGCTTTAACTGTGTCTGAGGAGAGACTCCTCGGTCATTTCCATACGGGGCTGTGCTCAGAAAAGAAAATGTGTTTTCCTAATCACTCACTGAAATAAATTATCTGATTTCTCTGAAGGGTTAATCAGTATCAGCTTCCTCTTTATAGTCATAGGGAGTCTCTGAGTATGATCTGAATATGCACTTTTCGTTTGCCATTCAGTACAGGCTGTTGCATGTCTCTTAGTAAAAGCAAGTCTGTTTGAGAGCATTATTTCTGTGTGTGTTCACAGAGTTAATTTCTGCATGAGATCTACACTTGGACTAATTTAAGCCTTTTGTGTGTTTTTCTGTCTGTAACTTGCATTTGTAACTGTGTGCACTAGGGCTAGACATGAAGCCCAATGAGAGATGCTGTTCATTTGATGGTGATGCAGATAGAATTGTTTATTACTATAAGGACGAAGATGGCCATTTTCACCTAATCGATGGAGATAAAATAGCAACTTTAATTAGTATCTTCCTTAAAGAACTTCTTGCCAAGGTAACTTTGACATATGAAGTGAATGCTAATGGCAGTTTAATTTGTAAAGTGTAGGATAGTCTAAGGCACTTGGTTTTGGCAGTCGAGGGTTTGTGTGTTATCATTCCAAAACCACCTCCTGCCACATAGCATCCTGTCCGTACAGGGGATAAAGGAAAAAGTTTTCTTTTTTTTTTTTTGCAGAAGTCCTCTTGGACTCAGTGGCTGTAATACTAAACCTGTACAAGGTAGCCTGGTTTTGTTTTCTTGGAGACCAGCTCAGCTCTGTGGCAAAGAAGTTGACCAGTGAGGAGAACTTGTGCTTGCCGCCAGCCTGTGCTCGCTTTACACTGGAAGCTTTGACTTTACTGCTTGTGTGTGAGGCCTCACATAATCCCATGTGTCTGGCCTGTGCACAGAGCTAGCTGAATCTGAAAAATAGGTTTGGAAGGTCTAAGCTTGGAGAGTGGCTTTAGCCAGCCACAAGAAAAAACAAAACAGGATGTATAAATATTTGAACAGAATTCATGTTGTTTTAAACATATAGAAGTTCTGTGAGCTTGTGCCTTCCTCGGATGCCCAGGAGTTTTAAGTGTGTGTTTAAGAATTCTGATTGTCCTTCAGTTTAACCTACTTGTTTGACTACATGCCAATTGGACAGTAAAGCCCTTGGCTTCTCGGTTTGCTCAGGTGAGACAGAACTTCAAGATGGCTGTGGTACAAACAGCATATGCCAACGGGAGCTCGACACGCTACCTCGAGGAAACAGTGAAGGTATTCTCCATGTTTTTCTTGCTAGTTTTCTGCAAATGTTGTTTAATGCAAATCTGTTTACTTTTGAAATAAATGCTTCTGTAATATGATTGCTAGGAAAACTTAAATTGGGTGAGAATAAATTACTTCTTCAAATCAGCAGTACTGGCAATATGCTTGGTGGTAAAGGAGATGCAAGAGAGCAAAACTCAACAACTTCTAGTTAGCTTTTACTAATTTAGAGAAAGTTCAACAAAATCCCTTGTTACTTCTCAAACAAGCTGGGGACTTTATAGCTTTGCAACAAACTAAGTTGGTAAAGGTTCCTTTATACTTTGACACTGGTTGTTTAATTTTCTGCAACAAGCTAACTGTTGTTCAGTACAAAAATTGAGCAGAAGGTATTATTTCTGTTTTTAAAGAAATCTGGTGTGTTTCCTGAAACCACAAACTGAATTGGGTTTTTCTCTGTTTGGAGTTTATTTCTTGATTTCTTTAATTAGCCTTTTTGTACACTTGAATAAATTCAGTCTTTTTTAATTGGGTCTCCAGGAATACTGGAGAATTTTAGCTCCAGGGAGTCAGTGGCTGTGAAATATGGGTTAGTTTGTAACAAACTGTCCAGATTCTGTCACTGCTCAGTTCGTGTCACTTCACCTGCAGTTCCACCTTTTGAGGAAAGTCTGTAATGTCATTGTCATTCTCTGCATATCCTTGGGCTGCAGGTACCTGTGCACTGTGTCAAAACAGGAGTGAAACACTTGCATCACAAGGCCAAGGAGTTTGATGTTGGTGTTTATTTTGAAGCAAACGGACACGGTACAGTGAGTATTAGCATGTAATGTATATGATCAGCCAATATGTACAAAATTTTATTTGGTTTAGCTGGAGAAGATCATCTTTTCACTCTCTGCTTAGTTTTATAAACTAGACTTTTTTCTTCTTGTTTGAAAACAGACTTCTTTTCCCCTTCTCTCTTTATCATAGCATTGCCACCAGCTCTTCTGTGGATTATGTGGGCATGGGAATTCATGGTAGCAAATGTTAATGAGGGCTATTTTGGTTTAGATGGTAAAAGTTTTTTCCTCATTGCTGCACATATCCTAGTTTGATCTTGACAAGCTCTCATCTTTTTTCCTAGGTATTATTTAGTAAAGCTGCTGAAACTAAAATTAGACAATTGGCGAAAGAGGAGAGAGATGATGAAAAAAGAGAAGCAGCAAAGGTGCTTGAAAACACGATTGACCTGATTAATCAGGTAAAAACAGAGAGAAACAAATCACTATATTGCAATCAAAAAGCTAATCCTGTTTGTGAGTTCCTGTCAGGCTACTGCTGGGGACTGCTGGAGCCGGAAGTCAGGTGCCATGATAGAAGGGGCCAAGAAGAGAAAGGAGGGACCAGTCTTTAGAAAGATGTGATATTTTCTCATGAGTAGATCCAGAATGCTTTTATCTGGTGCACTCTGCTGGCTGCAGGACCTAAGAGGGAGTGGGATGGCACAAGAGCCTAGTGCTAGGATACAACTTGCTCATGATTCAGCAACAAGTAGTAATCTCCCATCTGATGTTTTTTACTAAGTTTTGTGGTACAGGAGGAGGGGCTGTTCCAGTGCCCTGGGACTCCCTGTGTTAGCACAGATGTTAATTGTCTGTGGTAGTGCCAAAGTCCCCCAAACAATGGTGAGGACTAACTCTTGCCCTTAGCAGAGCTGTACACACGTTGCTGTTCTTACCTCAGGGGAAGCATGGTATGGAGGAAAAAACCAAAACAAACATTCCTCCCCCTTCCAACCAAACCAACCAAGCTCAGCTACACACACTGAGCAAATCAATCTGGCTGCACTTTCTTCAGCTGGAAGCATCTGATCATTCCTGTCTTCACTGTTGTGCTCCAATGTTTCTACCCTTCCTGTTAACAGACTGTTGGCGATGCCATCTCGGACATGCTAGTTATTGAAGCAATCTTGGCTTTGAAAGGTCTGACAGTGCAACAGTGGGATGCCATCTACACTGACCTTCCCAATCGGCTGCTCAAAGTTCAGGTGAGTTTCACACCACATTGGCTCAGGCTACAGCAGCCTCCTGGGGCCCTGCTGTGAGCATCTTTTGCCTGCAGGTATTTATAAGCTCTGTTTTAAAGCTGAAACAACCCATTAAAGGGCAGAAATAGGCCAAACACGCCAGGAAAGCACCCTAAGGATGGACCAGAACCTCACTTGGCCTAAAATAAATAAGCAGCTTCTGAAAATGATAATAGCCAACTACATTAAATAGAAAAACTTGACCAAAAGTGTTCAAATTTTAACTTAAGAGTTTCCTTCTTAACTTTCAGATTAGAAAAATTCCTATTTTTCTAAGACTCCTGCCTGCTGGGTAGCTGGAATTTTCTTGCTGAGCTACTTTATGTAACTTGAATGTTCAAGTTCTTTCTTCGTTCTCTCCAATATTCAGACAAAGAACCTGAGCAGAACAGGATGCCATTCTGTTAGACACAGTAAGGGATCTCTGGGCTCTAAATTAACCAGAGAAGAGAGTTCAAGCTTCCTGATCTACTGGGAAAAGCTGCAGCTCCCCATCAGGAGGCATGTTCAGAGCTGAGCCCTATCCGGATGCGGATCATACATACTGAGCAGGGATCCTAGATATCCCAAGTGTTTGAGTAGCAGCCTTTATTAACTCCCACATTGCACTCTCTTCAGGCAGCACAACACATCAAAACCTGAAGGTGTCTCATCCATGACACAAATAAACCGTCTGTTTCTGGTGCCACAGGTTGCAGACAGGCGCGTTATTGACACAACAGACGCAGAAAGACGTGCAGTAACACCTCCAGGTCTACAGGAGAAAATTGATGCCCTTGTAAAGAAGTACAAATTGTCACGAGCATTTGTCCGTCCGTCAGGAACAGAGGATGTAGTTAGAATATACGCTGAAGCAGACACACAGGTCAGAGCTTAAACAATTGGTGTATAAGGTGGGCTTGTTTATGTTCATCCTGTGCTTAGCACAGAGTGACAGGAAGAATGTTTACATACTCATTATTTAATCACACTTAACAAAAGCTAAATTTGGAAAAAAGACTTAGTGATCACAAAAAGTCTCTTTGGATTTTCTTTTATTTAGAAAAGTAATGTTTCATGTTCTCAATGTTTATCTTTAGAAGGAAACTATAAGTGTTTATAAAGGCAGATTTGACATGAGATGATTTTGAAAAGACAGTCAGCCTTCTGAGAGCTCAGGATTGAGAAGAAAATTACCAAAGCAGTCACTAGCTGCACAATTTCGTAAGAGGCAAAATAGGAACAAAATTCTGGCTGCTGCTAAATTAATCCACATCCAAACTTAAAAATGACAGTAAAAGCAGTGGTCCTGCTCTCCCCCTTTCACCTGCTCCTGCCTGCTTCTCCCTGCCAGCATGATGGCAGTGGCAGAAAATACTGCAGGCTGATGGAGCAATATAAGAAACACAGCATTTGAGGAAGATGTTTGCCTTAATATCACATATTTGCTTGAATGTTCTCATGCTGATGGCAGCATAACTACATTTTCCAACATCCCACAGGAGAATGCAGACGCCCTCGCCCATGAAGTGAGCCTGGCTGTTTACCACCTTGCTGGTGGAAAAGGAGCACCACCACAGCTTATATAACTGGTGTTGTATCATTCGTTAAAGTACACAACTTCACTTCTCTTTTACTATTACTTTTTTTACCACGCGCTAAGTGTGCGCATACCCAACCCCTCCTCCAAGCAGCAAGGATGGATTAGAACATTATTCCACTTTACCTCCTTTAGCAACTTACCTCTTAACAAGATGCTCTTGCTGCTGAATGTTCCCCTCCCCATGTTTGTCTAACTTCTTGACAGGCTATGGCTATGCCCAGAAGGAATTCTGCTCCCACCCAGCTTTGTTCATTGTCACATTATGCCTGAAATCCAATTCCTGCACCCTCAGAGCACTGGCCACAGCTGCATGACTAAAGCTTTGCTGTGACTGTGCACAGCTTCTCACAGCAGCCCAACCATCTGTGAGCAAACTGTGTAAGGCACAGGCTGTCACTAGTCTTGAGATTCAGTTCACTTCAGTTTGAGTGGGAAGCAGTATAATGAATAAAGAATATTTGCAAACAATAACCTATTATTGCAATATTATTTTCATTAGATACTCATGAAATTAATTAAAAAGTGATTTGCATTAATAGTATTTACAGTCACACTTAAGAGTGAAGAAACAGAGACAAGTTTGTCTTCTGTGGCCCTTACTGCTCCCCAGCACCATGAAAGAGCTGGGCCAACAGGATGCAATGCTTTCAACAAACAAGTATCCTCCTTGGCATACTTCAGTTCAGAGTATCGACTCTGACATTGCTCATTATAGCCTTGTATTAGCTCTCGATGGAATGGGATTTTTCAGATTATTAAATAAGCACAATTTCCAATAAATTAAAGACAAAAATAAACGAAACAAATTGAAAAAATGTGCATCTTGTATTTTTTTTTAGGTTTTTTTTTTAAAGACAGAACTCAAGACAACAGAACATTTACTGTAAATAGTAGGCACCATAATCAATATGAGCCACCAATATTTAAACTTGATTCAGGCCACATCCAGAACTTCTCTTATTTACAAATATTTAACTTAAATACAACATTAAGTATTTAATTACATACAAAGTAAGAAAAGAATACTATACAACTGGGAAAGATACAGTATTTCATTTAAATAGTTACACTTCATATAGGCTGAGTAGTACCAGTTTGGTTCATGATTTTATGACACCTTCAAGAAAATCCTTCTCAACCATTTCTTCTATCTTCTGTCTTGCTTTGCTGGAGAAGGTCTTGAGGTTCTCCATTTTTATGTCCTTACTCGGAAAGCAGTTGGGGTATAGGACAGGGCTCCCTGAGTGTCCAACACATCTGCTTGTGACTTTGCTGTTAAAAACTTGGCTGAGTACATTGAAGAAAGGCAAAAGCTGCTCAATGCTGCGAACCGTGTAGATGGTTAAAAGCAAGTGACCTGGTTCCCAACTTAGTGTTTTCCCTGAGCCATCCTCCTCTGGGTTTTTCTGTAAATACAGAGACATGGCAAATAATACAGGACAAAACAGAAAAAGCATAGGTAAAAATAAAAATGTAATGTGTAATAAAGTATTTTTCTATAGTCAAAAATATTTAACCTATCAAGAAAACACACATATGCTGGAGCACAGATTCTGAATCAGATCCCTTGCTCTTCCTTAACACACCCTGCAGAGGCAGTGGCTGGGAGTGTACAGGTGGCAATTCCTCAGTCAGTGCTAACAGGAAAGTCGAAGTGAGCATTTAAGTCCCATGCCTCAGGCCAGGGCTGTACCAAAGCAAGGCAGCCCCCACCGAGCTGCCCTGCAGAACTGTTCCTGGTGCACCACCCCATGGAATAACACAAATGGCCCGAGCTGGCGACAGCCGGCATTGCAGCTGCTCAGGAACTTGTGAGCTACTTCAGCTGCTTTCCAAAGCAGGGTCCTCTGGTGACACTCACACTTCACTCTACTGCCAGCATCAGTGATAGTAAACCTCAGAGGAAATTAAAATAGATATGAAGTGTTTTCCCTTTGCAGGCTGAGTTCAGAGTTTTCAGGAAGAGTAAAAGCAATGCTGTTTTTAGTATGAGAAATAACATACACTGAGGTTCTGAGAAACACTTGAAGTTGTCCTCAAAGGAAAATGGTTCAGTTACTCATTGTGTGTTCTCAGAAGTTCTGAGTTACACTCCTTCCACTTCATGGGGGGAATTTCAAGGGAGAGAATTTCAGGAACCCCACAAGTGAAGGCAGCAGTCACATACCAGATGCTTGCTGGCAGTGTCAGCACACTGCTGTAATCCTGTTTAGGACTGTCTTAAATATGTGCATACTGAAATACCTAAGCACCAACATCCAGGTTCTTATATGGTAGTCTTCACTCATTTCCTTTTTCTCTTTAAGTCAAAAAACATATGAAAATCTAGACAATAAGGTACTATCACCTCTAGAAACACCTTGTTTGCACTGTTACTGACAAATGAGTACAGGAGAGCTTCTGCCATGAAGTAGAAGTCCAGCAATACTGAATTTTATTCTGTGAGGAAGGAGAAAAGAAGCACAAAGGCTCCACCAAGGAGAGCCATCTCCTGATCTACCTCTGACCACTGCCCAGGCAGTGCCTGTGGCTGACGTGGCAGTCTGAGACCCCTGTAGATTGCAGAGCTCCTGCAGAACAGGCTTGGTAATGAAAGAATGAAGAGGAAAGAAGAGCTTTGGGAGCAGAGTGCAATGTAAGGATTACTGACGGTAGAGCCTCTGAGCAAACAGATTTTCTTTGAGAGATGATACTTTAGCAAATACAGGTTTTACCCTTAAATTAAGCAACTACTGCAGTTTAGGAGCCTACATGACACTTATTTAACAAAACCCAATTAGCTTAAAATTCAATATGAACATATTTAATATTTAATTTGGTGGTTTGGCTCCCTGTGAAGGAGACCATAATTCCAGCTTTACAAGTCTCCAGAAAAGAAAAGCTCACACTGAACCAGAACAAAGGGAAGACTGAATTTCCAACAAAGGAGATGTTGATGAACTTCTTTTAACAAAGCTACTGGAGTTTTTCCTTTAAAAGCTTGACATTGGATTCACAGAAGAAAAACTTCTCTGTATTGGTTCTGTACTGTACTTAGGATTACCCATCAGAGAAGATGGATGGTCTCCAGCATGCAGCAAGTGTCAGTGTTACACAGCAGCCAATCAAAAATGTGCATGTGCAAACACAATTCTCTGTGAGCAATGAAATACAACCCATCCAACCCATTTCCTCACAGCCATATCTGCTAAGCAAACACCACTTCTACAGATACTTAAAACAACAGCTAGTTTGACAGAGACTGGTTAGGAATTGTGTGTTTCATACCTGGTGTTTGACAAAAATTACTTTTACAATTTAGTTTTATAATGATTTGCAGTCATAATTCTTCTTAGAACTAACATTAGCTTTTTGTAATCTATTTCATATAGGAAATCAACTTAAAAAATTTAAGTTATCTATAAAATTAAGGGTCCTTATGATTCCTTAAACTCAAAAATCTCAGCTTTGTTCTATAACAAATCTGATCTCTCTCCATTCTTACTGAATGCTAAATAGTGCCCAGGGCCTTGAGGTCATGGTATTATTATGGCGAGCTTGTTTCACAACTCAAGCATCAAAGGCCACCCTCACCTGATGCTTGGCCATCTCCATTCCCTCCAAAACCACCGTCTTAAAGTCCTCCTGTTTGTCCTGTGGAAGGAAAGAGGAGAACTTTCAGACTGCATTTCATATATGAAAATAATACTTTGCCATGAAGGCCGTGCAGTTGCTTGGTTGGGCGCTAGAAAAATTACCCACCCGAATGAGTCCATGATGCAGAAATTGCAGACTCTAGCTACTGTGGCCAAGACACTATTAGACAGAAACAACACTGCCAGTTTGTTCTTCTGTGTATTTCCAGCAGTGCTAAAGGAGGTTTTTAAGCATGTTTCTGTCAGATAACACAGCCTGAGCAACACTATACTACATGAATCCACTCCATTTTGCTCATAAACAGTTATTTTCTAAGAAAACCCCGCAGATATATGCAAAAGTATTCTCCTCTGCATAAAGTAGAAATGGCCTGAAATCAATATTTGTTACTTCATGTTTATCTCGTCGTCATATGCCTATCAATGGTTCAGTGTGAAACTGCTGCCATGACTAGGGGGTTCCAGAAATTCCAGGAAGCTTTCTATATTCTCGAAGCATATTGTGGAAGTTCTCACTTCTCACTATCTCAACATACGGTACTTACCAGCAGCATGCATATCTTATACATCATATGTGCTTTATAATTCCTGCACAGAGATCACTTGGAGTGTGACAACTGTCTAACAGATATAGCACACTACAGTGAACACCAGGGCTAGAAGCTATGCCAGGTGAGCAGTCAGTTAAAACTGTTTATTCCTTTATACATGCAAGAAGAGAAATTTAGTCTCACCTTCATGGTTCAAAAATGATAAAGTGAAGAATGCAGATAGGCTTCAGATACTTGTTTTATCCCCTATAGTTGCCTGTCTCACTTGAATAGATGTTCCTGCAACTAAGTTATCTCTAAATTTTATGTAGCCACTTGTATCTCAGTAGTAGTTTCTTTACTCAGTGAAAACACTCATTGGAGACTGTAAAGGCAATAGCTACAGTGCTGCAGTGTTACAGCCCTGACAATGTCATCTGTTTAGAGGGAAATCTGAGAATAAAACATCAAAGCTTTCTCCCATGTGGCTTTGCACTTCCTCCTTGTGCCCCTGGCCCATCCAGCAACCTTTGCCAATGAAGTGCCTGCCCATGGGGGTTCTGTCCTCGTAGCAGGAGCAGCAAAGTATCTGTATTCTTACTTCGTGACAGTGTTCTTACTTTGTGACAGCAGAAGGGATCTCCCTGGGACAAAGCTTGGTCAGCTTCCATCAGCTTCACAAGTGGATTAGGCCTCCGCCTCACCCAAACTGTGGTTTTAATATACCTTATGCAACAATATGACAACCCTAACGTTGTTCCCTCCCTACAAACTGTACAGCCAAGATTCCCCCAGATCTGAGCATTCTTCTGTTCATCCTAGCAGCTTCAGGGAAGAAATCCATCCCCATCCCCTGCACAGTCTCAACACTCTTGGTTCTGTTTGTTTAGGAATCTCACAGTTTTCAAAATATTTAAATGTAGTTATTATTAACAAAAATGATTTTCTACTTCAAAAGATAGTTAAACTAGTATCTACATATGTAGCTGACTATCTGAAAGTGATTTTATGTTAAAATATATTAGACAACAAAACACATTTTACGTTTTACAAAAAAAAATACCTTTTCTTGGAAAAGCCAAAGTCAGTGACCATAGTCTTTTTCTGAGCATAGCAGGTTTGTGGTTCTTCTCTTGTTCTGTTTCATTTAGGTTGTGGCTTTTACCTCTTTTGCGGGGAGGGTTTTTTTTTTGATTGGGGTTGGTTTGTTTGTTTTTATGGGGAAACATGGTTGTTTTTTGGGGGTTATTTTTGGTGTGTTTTGTTTTGGCTTTCTTTTTTTTGTTTTTTATACCTACATGGGGTTTTTACCTGATGCTGACTTTGAGATTACTTCAGTGGAAATCTCCCAAACCAGATAAAGTCCTTTCCCTTCTTCATTGTTTAAAAAAAGTAAAATACCCAAATAGAAACACTGCTGTGAGTTACTGCACAGGAAACCCTTCAATGAAAAGCAAAACTGGAAGAAAGCAATGCACCTTTGCCTTTTTTCGCAGCAGTTTTGCAAGACGCACCACATACGGTTTGAATTCCCTCTGATGTGTACCCTGTCTTCGTACTTCCAAGCCTGAATCATCTGATGCTTCTGGAATGAAAGCCCAACGATACCTGCCATGAGATAACACAAGCAGACATTATCCTTACTGGACATGAAGGCTCTTCTGCTGGATCTAAAAATATGAGCAGATGAAGAAATCTAGTGAAGTATCAGACAAGGAAAGGGGAAAAAACCCCAAATCAAACCCCAAAAGAAAGCATTAGTCTTTGACAAGAAACAATAAGAAAGGCACATTCTGAAAAGCAGGAGGTAACATGGCCTTGTCTTTTTCCTTTAGAGTTTCTTATTTAAGGATGCCAAGAGCAAGACAAGGCAGAGAAACTAAAAGCAGTAGTATTCACATTCCCATTGTGTGCAAGAGAACCGAAAGCAGTTCTGAATCATAAAATATATGTTACTTATATTTTGCTGCATGTTTGCAACGCATACACACAAAATGTTCTCAATAGATCATGTTCATAACTAAAACTCATTAGTTTACATTTTCATAGGTCAGTGAGACCAAGTGGACCATTCTGTTACCTGTCCCTTGCTGCACTGCAGGCACTGGCTACTTGTATTATAAACATAAAGGAAATCAAAGTTTCTGTCCTTAAAACTTTAATCCAAGACTCCTTGAGAACTCCATAAAAACACTATGATTCAGCATGACTATTGTCTTTCCAGAAATGGATGGTAATGACCTAAATAAAATTAGGTTGGCTAATCACAGGGATTAGGACAGTGGAGAAAGTGATAAGAATTATGAGCCAAATCCTCAGAAAATAAAATAAATGACGGAATCTTCAACTTTAGATTTAGAAATACTACACGGCACAAACAGTGTGTGCAAGTCCTTCTATCCTCTAACCTACACGAGTGCCTTCTAAACAACAGGGGTGACCAAATGTCTACAGAGTTGTGCTAGGGCAGCAGCTCTCTCACAGTCATCACTGTGCAGTATAAAGGAAGAGACAAGATGCTTTCTTTTCTCCTTGGTGTTCTCTCATTTCCAGGGTCTTCAGAAAATTCCAGTTGTTTGCATTCGTTTTTTTTCCAATAGAACAGGACTGCAGAGGCACCGAGGAAGCAGTTTGCACACTTGAATGCTACTGACCAAGAAAAACCCACGGTGTCTCTCCTTTTTAAGCAGGTTTGTTGCCACATCTTCCAGGCAGATTGTGCAGGAGTAATTTAAGCAAGTCATGCTGAGATGACATTCAGTCCTCTGATCTCATGCATTAGTCACTGAGATGGGTGGGTGTATTTTGAGTTCTTAGGCAGTACTGCAACTAGGTTTTTTAAAAATAAAATACTTGAGTAAATCACTACTACAGATTAGCTCACAAGTGTAGAGAATCTTGCCACAGGCTAAATCAAACCACCTTGAACTAATTTCATGTGCAGTGTAATTTGCCCTGGAGGCCACTCAGATACCATGAGGAAATGAAGTATGGGCTGCCCTGGGTAAAGTCTAAAGAAAGCAAAGAAACAGGAAAACGATTTTTATACACTAGAATTTTAGCAACAGGCATGGACAAATATCAAAAGACTTAATTGACAGTGTCTTCTACTTACATCTGAAATTGAGGCAGGTTTTCAGATGGTAAAGCTAGGGCCAAATCCAGAAATTTACAAGCAGACAAATACAAGTTCAACCACCTCTGGCTGTTGTAGGATGTGGAGAAACCATTGCCACCTGTGTAAGTTGTC